>VSMD01085229.1:0-69874 GCA_008750895.1 Mirza zaza
TCTCTAAAAAAGGGAAGAAGAAGAAGAAGAAGAAGCAGAAGCAGCAGCATAGCTCCTGGGAGAAAAAAGTGAAAATAAAGAGAGCAGAGCTGGAAGTAAATAAAGATTATTTAGATCCCTTTAACACAAAAGAGAATCACAAAATTGGAGGTCTCACCATCCATTCCCATGGCCAAGAAGACAAACAGAAGGTTCCACTAAAATAAGTTGATGTTGCTATATTGACAGAAGTGGGTGTGCTTAATCTGGATCTTTTGTGAAAACAACCCAGTCACTAAAAATGAACAAAAGAAAAGTGCTGAATCCATAGGGAGTCGTTGCAAAAATTCAGTAAATGAAAATCCATGCAAATCAACTACGGGAAAGTACTCACCCTCACACCCCTGCCCCGCCTGCCACAAAAGGGTGGTGAAGCCCAGGAACATTGTTAGGTCAACATCCCCATAAAAATTAAACACAGTCAAACAAACATTTCAGGATATGAAAAATGACCTTCAGTCAAAAATCTACAGACTAAAAAGCTAAGCGCTGAAGGGAACAGAATAGAAAATAGGGGAAAATAAAGAGAGAGTTTAAACAACTCAGTAAGAAATAGAAGAAAAGGACGAAATTATCTCAGAGATGCAGACTAAATTGCAAAGGTACCATATCCCTCCCGTAAGACCCATCCACACCGTGTTGAAAATTCTCCAACAAACTGAAAACACCCAGAAACCTGCCCAGGGATGTTCCTCGTAGTTCATTCATAACTGCCCAAACTTGGAAGCAACCAGGATGTCCTTCTGTAGGTGAGTGGATAAATAAACTGTGGCATACCCAGACAAGGGAATATTATTCATCACTAAAAAGAAATGAACTCTCAAAAAAAAGGAAGAAAAAGAAAAAAGAAAGAAAGAGAGAAGGAAGGAAGGAAGGAAGGAGAAAGAAAGAGAAGGAAAGAAAAAAGAAAGAAAGAGAAAGAAAGAGAGAAAAAGAGAAAGAGAGAGAGAAAGAAAGAAAGAAAGAAAGAAAGAAAGAAAGAAAGAAAGAAAGAAAGAAAGAAAGAAAGAAAGAAAGAAAGAAAGAAAGAAAGAAAAGAACTCTCAAGCCATGCAAAGACATGGAGGAAGGGCTGACAAACCCACAGAGGGCATTCCCTAGCCTCAGTTGCTCACTGCACAGAAAGGCAGTTACTGAGACAATGAGCATTGTCAAGAAAGAAAGGAGACCCATTGCAGAGGACATCAGCCAGTATGTGGAAGAACTGCCTCACATCTGCCTCCCCAGCTGACACGGCCAGGGTATTTTCTAGAGGTGAAAAGAACCATGCGTGAAGTGAGTGAGCACCATTACACGTGTGGGGCAGAGTGCAGAGCAGGCAAGTGCAGTGAGAAATCATACTGGCACATATATGACATGATCAGAAAATGGTGGATAAGCCTCTCCCAGGGTGGAGATTTCAGTAGTATGAGCTAGGGTTTAATATTGGTCATTCTTTTGGTCTTGTGCACAGGCAAGATGTGGGGAGTAGGTTGCTCAGTGGATCCTCAGGCAAATCTGTGCTGGGGTACTGTATGTACTGACTTCTCTGAACAAACAGATGGTCAATGGCATTGTAGATATCTCGTGGCTGCAAAGAGGTTCAGCTGTTTCTTTTAAAAAAAACTCAAAAGGGGATGATTCAGTGAAATAGAAAGTTGCAAAGTTCTGGTCAGCAAATATTACTGGCCTAGGAACTTGAAACATAATCTGATGAGGGTTCCCTTATATGTGACCAGATGTTTCTCTCTCGCTGTCTTGAGAATTTTCTGTTTGACCTTTGACACTTTCACAATAATGGGTGTTGAGTAAGACCTCGTGTTGTATCTATTTGGAATTCTCTCAGCTTCTGGTACTTGAATGTTTAAATCTCTTTCTAGGCTTGGGAAGTTTTCAGTTATTATTTTGTTAAATAGGTTTTCTATGCCTTTATACTTCCCTTCTCTGTGGGTATGCCCAACTTAAATATTTGGTCACGTTATGGTGTCCCCATAAGTCATGTAGGCTTCCTTCATGCTTTGTTCAAATGCTTTTTCTTTCTTTCTTTTCTGTCTGACTGAGGTATTTCAAAGATTGTATGTTCAAGTTCTGAAATTCTTTCTTCTGCTTCATCTAGTCTATTATTGAAGCCCTCAATTGTATTTTTTATTTCGTTCATTAAATTCCTCAGTTTGAGGATTTCTTCGGTTCTTTTTTATGGTGTCTATCCCTTCGGTGAGTTTGTCGTTCATATAGTGGATTGTTGTTGTGGTTTCTTTGCATTTTTGCTTTTGTTTTGGAGACAGGATCTGTTTATATTGCCCAGGCTAGTCTGCAACTCCTGGGCTCAAGTGATCCTCCTGTCTCAGCCTCCCCCATGTATCTAGAATTACAGGTACATGTCGCTACATCCAGCTGTTTTTTGTATTGTTTATCTGTGCTCACTCTGTTTTCTTTGTTTGTTTGGAGACACAGCTTTTTTCCATCACCCCAGGTAGAATGCAGTGGAATCATGATGACTCACAGCAACCTCAAACTCCTGGGCTGAACTCATCCTCCTGCCTCATCCTCCCAAGTAGCTGGAACTATAGGCATGTGCCACCTCACCCGGCTAATTTTTCTATTTTTAGTAGAGATGGGGTCTCACTCTTCCTCAGGCTAAACTTGAACTCCTGACCTCAAGCAATTCCCCCCTCAGCATCCCAGAGTACTGGAATTACAGGTTTCAGCCACCACAACTGGCCAATCCGTGCTGGCTTGTATCACACTGAACTTCTTTAATATCGTTATTTTGAATTCTTTTTCAGGCATTTCATACATTTCTTCTTTATTCGGAATCTATTATTGGAGAATTATTGTGTTCCTTCGAAGATGTCAGATTTCCTTGCTTTTTCATGTTTCTTATGTCCCTATATTTATATATCTGCATTTGGTGTAATGTCACTTATGCCAGCATTTGACAATGGCTTTCACAGGGGAAGACATTTCCCTGTCGCCATATCTGTGGTGTTAGCTGGGTGGGGCGTGTAGCTTTCCCTCTGGGTGCATGCAGCAGTGGAATCCCTGTGTGATTTCTTTGGATGTAAATGCCATGAGTGGTGTATGTAATTTCCTCAGTGGCTTAGGCTGTGTTTGTTAGTGGAAGCCGTGGGGAGGCTTTGCTGGGGAGGGGGTCACCAGGTAGGCCAGTCCTTGGATCTCAGTGGCAACAGCATCAGCCCAAGAGTACCCGTCCTTGGGCCTCTGGGAGAAGGGTGCAGATGCCAGTGAGTGAGGTGAACCCAGGTCTCTGGAAAGTGCGCTTGGCAGTGCCCGTGGCAGTTGTTCTGGGCCAGTTGCGAGACTGTTGGATGATGTTGGGTGTGGACAGGGCAGGACAATACCCAGGTCTGTGCGTGGCATACTCAGGTGGCAGCAGCAGTGGTGGTGGTCACAATGGGTACAAGGTCACCGCGGCCCAATTGCTGGACGGGGGACATGCCCACGTCCTTCCATGCCTCGAGGTCTCCTCTCATCTCTCTGCTGAATTCCAGTTTTCTCTCTCAGATGCTCAACTTGAAGTGTGATCATCTACTCTCCACTTTCTTTGAGGAGGAGACGAGTCCTGCGTGCCTCTACTCAACCATCACACACTGCCCTGTATTGTCCTTTTTTTTTTTTTTTTTTTTGAGTCTCACTCTGTTGCCCAGGCTAGAGTCAGCCTAGCTCACAGCAACCTCAAACTCCTGGGCTGAAGCGATCCCCCTGCCTCAGCCTCCCGAGTAGCTGGGACTACAGGCATCCACCACCATGCCCGGCTAATTTCTTCTCTATAGTTTTAGTTGTTTGGCTAATTTCTTTCTATTTTTAGTAGAGACAGGGTCTGGCTCTTGCTCAGGCTAGTCTCAAACTCCTGACCTTGAGTGATCCTCCCACCTTGGCTTCCCAGAGTGCTAGGATTATAGGTGTGAGCCACCACACCTGGCCAGTATTGTCCATTTTTAAATTGAAATAGGACACCCTTACAATACAATGCACCAGTCTGCAATACACAGCTCAAGACATTTTTACATACAGATTCATGCCTGCAAGCACTCCTCTGATCGAAATGTGGAACATTTCCATCGCACAGAAGAATCCATTCTACCCCCTCCTGGTCAATCTCCACCGGCTCCTCCTAGGTAACCCCATTTTCAGTTCCCACCAAGGCTAGTTCTGCCCTTTCTTGAAATTCATATGAAATCAAATCTTATGCAGTGTACTCATTCGCTCTGGGCCCTTTCACTCTTTTGTGAGACTCATTCATGTTGTTGCATGCATCGGTACTTTGCTTTTTCATTGCTGTATAGTATTCCACACTGTCAATATGTCACCATTCTTTTTTTCACTCTACTGCTGTTGGCCACGTGAGTTGTTCCAGTTTGGGACTATTCTGAATAAAGGTGCTATGAATCCTTTTTTGTTTCCTCTGTGATACTATTTGACTCTCTCTGGTTAACAGAGAGGCCTGTGGAGGAGGACTGTTTGGGTTCCAGTCCCAGCTCCACCACTAACTAGCTGTGTGACCTTGGGCCAGTGACCTAACCTCAAAGTGCCTCAGTTTCCCCCTTCTTTAAAATGGAGGATGTATGACCTGCCATATGTTAGGAGGATTACATGAATGAGTGTATAAAGCAGTTGGGAAACTACTCAACTGTAACAGGCAGTAAATAAACAAGTAACTATCATTCATCCCCAACGCCCGAAGTCAGCAGAAATCACCATAAATGAAGACATCAGCAGAACAAGGCAGCAAAGACGAGAGGTCAGAGGGCTGGTAGTTCCAGGAAAAGTGGGGGCACTGCCTGCCCCCCTTCCCGCCGCCACCCCAGGTGGAGGGTGTAACGACGTAGCTTTCTGTTACAAGATACCGGACTTCGCTGACAGCCTCCCACAGCTCGGCTACCCCATGTGTGGACAAGTCCTTCTCCCTGTGGACCCCAGGCCGCCCCTCCCCACCTCCCTGAAATTCCTGGGCGGTGTGGCCCATCCCATTCTCTGACCCCTCCCACTGGCCTTTCCACATCCCTACCCATGTTCCTGTTTCTCTTCCTGTGTGAGAGTAGATTTAAGGAGTGAGGACCGTGGTGTGGGGAATGAAAACTTTGGTTCCCAGGACACCTGGACATTGAGGACATGTGTGACACCAAAGAGCTGGGTCTCCTGGGTGAGGCTGGGGTGGGACTCTGGGATGCAGGGGACGGGGACCCAGGGGTGGCCAGCTCTGGCCTCAGCGTGCCCAGGCTCTGAGTTGATGTCTGCCCACGCAGAGGAGGAACAGCTGAGAGGCAGCAGCGGTAGATTTTTTGCAAGAGACATGGGATCCCAGCAGGCTCCTGGACCCAGAAGCTCTGCAGGTAGGAAAGGGTTAGGGGGCGGGGAAGATGGAGAGAGCCTCAGGGACTCTAGGGTCTTGGGGGGCTGGGGATGCCTGTCTGGACTTCTGGGTCCTGGGGAGGTGGGTGCGGGGGCCAGGCTGTCTCTGTGCCAGGCTGAGGGGGGGACGCCGGCGTGCTCGGCCAACCCTCCTATCCCCAACAGGGTGTCTGCGCCGCGGACCCCTGGTGCTGCCATTTCTGGCCTTCCTGCTCCTTGCTGTGCTCCTGGTGACCATCGTCGTCCAAGGTCAGGAAGGCTCTTTGGTCTGGGTCCCAGCCTGTGTCTTTGGCTGTGGAAAGAGCCAGGGGTGGACAGTTCCAGGACGCAGGTGGGGCTAAAAGCAGGCACTGGGTCCCTGGGCTTTGCAGGGGACTCTGCCACAGCCCCTCCCACTCGGGGGAGGAGAGGGGAAGAAGGAGGAGGAGGAGGAGGAGGAAGGACCTGGCTCCCCTTGCCCTTCTGGGCTGCCCTCTCAGGTGTCAGTCTTCCTCATTTTCTTTTTTTTTTTTTTTTTTTTTTTTGAGACAGAGTCTCACTTTATTGCCCAGGCTAGAGTGAGTGCCGTGGCGTCAGCCTAGCTCACAGCAACCTCAAACTCCTGGGCTCAAGTGATCTTCCTGGCTCAGCCTCCTGAGTAGCTGGGACTACAGGCATGCGCCACCATGCCTGGCTAATTTTTTTCTACATATATTAGTTAGCCAATTACTTTCTTTCTATTTATAGTAGAGATGGGGTCTCGCGCTCTTGCTCAGGCTGGTCTCGAACTCCTGAGCTCAAACGATCCGCCCACCTCGGCCTCCCAGAGAGCTAGGATTACAGGCTTGAGCCACCGCGCCTGGCCAGTCTTCCTCATTTTCAAAGGGGATTAACCAAGACCTTGGCTCTCAGAATCCATGACCCTGGAGGCCAGTGCAGGGTGTGGCACACAGTAGGTGTTTACTAATTGCAGTTCCTTTTTGCTGGCACAGTCTCCAAGCTCCCCAGCTTCCTGGGGCAGGAGTACTCCAGGCAGGAGGAGGTCTACGAGGAACTGACCCACCTGAAGGCTGCAGTCAGTGAGTTTCCAGAGAGATCCAGGCAGGAGAAGATCTATCAGGAAATGACCCAGCTGAAGGCTGCAGTCGGTGAGTGACAAGTCACCAGGAGTCCTAGGGCCTGACTGGGCCTCAATGGGCTGTGCCTTTGCTAATGTCACCAACCCTCTCTGAGCCTCAGTTTCCACATCTATGAAATGGGAACAAAGGGTAATGGGCACGATTGCAGTTGGTGTTCACAGGGAACAGGTATACAGTAGGCACTCAGTTAAGCCAGTCTCCTGGCTGCTGGCCTGAGCTGTAAATGCCCTACTTCTCCCAGTCTGGAGGAGAGGGGACCAGGACTCCTGGGTTCTCCTACGGACGGAGCGTCTCAGGATGTGGAGGGGGAATGTCCCACCCAGCATGGACAGTCAGGGAAGGGCCCGACCCCCAAGGGCTTCAAGGGTGGCAGGTGCCGGACTTTGGGCATGCACATCTGGGTCCCAACCATGGCCACCTGCCCCAACAGACCACCTGTGCCGCCCCTGTCCCTGGGACTGGACATTCTTCCAAGGAAACTGTTACTTCTTCTCCAACTCCCAACGGAACTGGCATGACTCCATCAGCGCCTGCCAGGACGTGGGGGCCCAGCTGGTGGTCATCAAAGGCGAGGAGGAGCAGGTACACCCGATGGCCTCGTCCTGGCCTGGGGCATGCAGGGGGCCACTGGCCAGCGTGGCCGCAGGTGCTCAGAGAGGCTGTCTGGCGGTGGGGCTGCTTGTTCACTTGGAAAGGCAGGAGGGGAAGGGTACACACAGGGGTCCCAAGCACCTCACGAGGAGAGACAGATTCTGAACGCCGGTGAGTGCTTGGGGCGCCCGGGGCAGGTGCGTAAGCACAGGGTGTGCTGGCACCCCCTAACGAGCAGCTCTCTGGGGGAGTAAGTCGTCAGGTGTAGGGTTTGCCACTTTCCCTGGTGTAAACGTTCCCACTGTGGCTGATTTCAAGTGATTGATGTGACGCCGCTCACTGCGCGGCTGAAAAGAGACGTGCTTGGCCCACAGTCACCAACTGGTATGATCTGTCTCCAGAACATTAAAGCCCGTCATGAGTGAATTCATGCAAAACACAATAAAATACTGTATTTCCGCGTGCGTGTGAGGAGAGGCCAGCGGTGCAGGTAGGTCTGTCAGTCAGAACCCATGTGCATGGGACACAGATGTGAGAGGGACTCGGACATGTGGGGGCTCACGACCTGGCAGACTGGAGGCTGAAGGTTAGACTGAAAGCAGAACTTCCTGCCGAGAGATGGGCAGACACTGAGCCTGGCCAATGGGAAGCGGAGCTCCCCTCTGACTCCCCCTGTATCCCCCCATCCCCTCGCAGAACTTTCTACAGCTGCAGAGTGCTGGGAGGAACCGCGTATCCTGGATCGGGATGTCAGACCTGACCCAGGAAGGCTCGTGGCAGTGGGTGGATGGCTCGCCCCTGCTGTCCAGGTAGACCCCGGCAGCAGGGGACACCTGCGGAGTGGGAGGGCGGGGGTTCTAGAGCTTTCCTTGGGGATCCCGCCCCCCTGCCTGACCCCTCAGCGGGCGGGGTGGGCTCAGCGCTAGACTGAGCGAGGAAGGTGGTCTCACACTCGCGCTCAGACAGCAACGTCCACGTCGCTGTCAAGGTCCACCGTCAGAGCGGAGGCAGGAGCGTGGCGCCGGGCAGGGGTTTCAAATATCGTGTCCCAATCGCAGTGGGAGGTAGAGTGAGGCCAAGGGCTCGGAGACAGCTGCAGTTGTGAAGGTACCTGGTCCCACTCACAGATCCCAAACGCAAGCTCCCATCCCACCTGGGTGGGTCACCAGGGGTGGCTTCTGGGATAGACGGGCAGTGCGGGCTCTGCGGGGAGGATGGGGCGGGGCAGGGCGAGCAGTCTTAGGAGGGGCAGTTGCAGTGGTGTCCCCGGCTCTGGGCTCAGGGGCTGCCCCAGCTGTCTGGCACCTGGCCCTGGGGCGATCAGGACAGGGGACAGGGGCCCGCATTGCAGAGCCCAGGAAGGGAGGGGTGGGGGCTCCAGCTTGGCCGGTGCGTGTTTGAAAATCACCCCACTGGGGGACAAGGACTGCTCCCCAGGAGGGGCACCGCAGGGGCAGGAGGCCAAGGCACCGTGTCTGCGTCATAGTATGGGTTGTCCAGGGCAAAGGCTGTCTGGTATAAGGATGCAGGGCAGGTGGGGAAGCACCAGGTTCACAGCAGGTGGAAGCGCAGCTCCTGGGGAGGGGCGAGGACGGACGCTCACGCCCTGCCTCGCTTTGCAGCTTCACCAAGCACTGGAACAGCGGGGAGCCCAACAACATCGGGGAGGAAGACTGTGTGGAATTATTCAGCAAGGGGTGGAATGACAGCCAGTGTTATCATGCCAAATTCTGGATCTGCAAAAAGGCCTCAGCCTCCTGCCCCAGCCAGCAAGGGCGGGTTCCTGCCTCCACCGCTGCCCCAACCCTGTCTGCTCAATAGCAGAACGTCACCCACTTCTAGGGCAGGGTGCCTTCTCTTCATCCCCAGACCCTAACAAAGCCCTGGGTCTGATCTCTGTAAGATTCCTCGTCCCCCGTGGGCCCGGGTCCCCTTCCGTCCTTCCTCTGGTGCCTGGCGGTCCTCCTGGGTCAGAGGTCGCGCTTCCTGCCCATCCCGGGAGCTTTCGCAGTGAGCTGGTGTGGGCGCACGCAGGGCTGGTGTGCTCCGGGAATCAACTCTCTCTTCTCTCCAAGATCAGAACGTTTGAGTGGCCATGTGTACCTGCCATGTCCCCCGGCTTCACCCCTCCGTGCACCCCTTCTGTCCACTCACCTTCCGCCTGCCATGCCCTGCGCGCCTTTGACCGAGCACTGGCTGCTGAGAGAAGGCATCTTGCAGCTTAGAGCGCCAGGGAACGAAATGCCCAGTTACCCAGTGACACCCATAGATGGCATGGCATCCCCAACACCCTCCCACATACATCTATTTTGTTGTTGTTCTTGCATCCCTTCTGTTTGACTGTTCCTGAGTTGCATCCTTTATAATAAATTGATACATACAGGCAAAGAGTTGTGTTGGGGACTGACATTATACTTTCTTGGTTTAAGAATTAACCCTTTGCACTCGGATGTTGAGTGTGGATAATGTCGAGTGGATAATGAGAGAAAAGCAAGCGAGTGCAAAGGGTTAAACTTAGTGAGTAATGTACATGCCCTGCCCAGAACGTTTAAGAGTAATGTACTCTGGACGAGGTTGCTGCCTAGAGGCATAACAATAGGCCTGAGTTTCTGCATTGAGGCAAGAGCTGCCCAGCCACACGATAAGTGGAGGCCTAGAGGCCACACAATAAACACATTGTTCCTTTGATTGCTGCTTAGCCCCATAAGATGGCTAGTTAGTCAATGACAGGTAAGACCCCTCAAGGGAGGGGAAACCTAAGACAGGCACAGCCACAGGGGATTGGCCTAAGAGGAACTGGGGACAAAAAATGCCCTCTGTGGCTGCCTTGCCCAACCTTGCTAATCTTGGTCTGTGATCTATGCCTGGCGCCTGG
Source organism: Mirza zaza (assembly GCA_008750895.1). Classification (NCBI taxonomy): domain Eukaryota; kingdom Metazoa; phylum Chordata; class Mammalia; order Primates; family Cheirogaleidae; genus Mirza; species Mirza zaza. The sequence goes on from VSMD01085229.1 coordinate 9,976, forward strand.
AGCAACTGCCTGGAAACCTTGAGGCAGGGGACATCTGTGTCCTTAGGCTACATGTTCCAGAATGTATAACCATTGCTGCAATGCCTGGGTGGTCACATACAAGGAAGTAACTTTGATTTTTTAGGTTATAAAAATAAAACAGCTGGTGTGTTTGGCACTGTAGTCTTGTAACCGTCTTTGTGTGTGTCTGTGTGTCTTTTTGTATTCTGTGTTCATCCCCTGTCCTGCAAATGGGCCACGGCAGTGTTGTCCTGAGTTCTGTGGGTCATTCTGACAAGTTCCTGAACCTGAGAGGAGGCAGTGGGAACCCTCAATTTGTCATGAGCTAGGTAGAAATGCAAGTGGCCTGGGCACCCCTTGCAGCTGGCATCTGAAGTAGGTTCCATCTTGTGGGATGGAGCCCTGTCACCTGTGGGATTCTAGGTTGAACCCCAAACAGCCAGAGTGAGGGGAAAATGGAATCCACCAGCAGGTATAGGGGAACCCTGTGCCGTGCTAGCTTGGAGCTCAGTGACATGTTACAAAGTAGATTAAGCACTGCCAAGATTACTACTGGGCCCTGGAAAGGTGCCCAGCGTTTTCTTTGTGACATCAGCACTTTTTTGCACTAAAGTGGCTGCATTAAAGATTGCAATATCATTAACATGACATGAGCATGATGATGACACTGTGCCCACGTGATTTCTCTCACCGTGAACAGGCAAAGATAAAATGATATGTTTTATGTTATGCATGCTTTACCACAATAAAAGAAAAACTCTTTAAAAAAAATCTCTTTGGGATTGTTATTGGGGTGGCATTGGTTTTAATTTGGGATCTTTAGGACGGAGAGTGCCCTTCGGTGATGAGGAGAGACAGAAGAGGGAAATGAAGGTTTTATTACTTACGGGTCCTGGGAGGTACAAGTCATGTCCAGAGGCCACACGGGGAGCTCAGGGAGCACTTGAGGGGTCAGGGGAGAAAAAGAGACAGAGAGAGGCCCGTGAGCAATGCCTTTACTGGGGTCCATGGCTTTACCCAAAGAGATGTCCTGCAGGGGAGACTTCACCAGTGGGTTTAACACAAGCCGGCACGGGTTCCAGGAGGTCACGATGCGACTGAGAGGCGGTCGGTGGGACGCATCTTGTCTGTCCGAGCAGGACGGCAGGGGCGGCAGGCCAGTCACGGAGCCTGTGTCCCAGGGAGGGGTCCCCAGGAGGAAGTTGTATGGAGCAGATACCCGGGTCGACCCCGTTGAGCAACTGAGAGGAGGTGGGGAACTGGAAACTGTGGGCAGTGAGGGGGCCCCGCTTCTGGCAGGAGAAGGGGCAGCTCGTATTCGGATTGGATGCTGAGGCGCCATAAAATTATGGGATTGTGATTTATAAATGACCTTGGGAAGAATTAACCTCTTTAAAGTACGGAGTGTCCTTTTTGTGAGCTCATATTGTGTCTTTATTTATTCAGATCTTAGTTAAGTTTAATAGCCTCATACATACTCTTGCTATGACTCTTCTACCTTTTTTTTTTTTTTTTTTTGAGACAGAGTCTTACTCTGTCACCCAGGCTGGAGTGCAGTGGTGTGATCACAGCTCAAAGCAGCCTCAAACTCCTGGGCTCAAGTGATCCTCCTGTCTCAGCCTCCCGAGTAGCTGGGACTACAGGCACACATTACCATGCCTCGATAATTTCTGTTTATCGTAGAGACAGGGTCTCGTTCTGTCACCCAGGCTGGTCTCAGAAGCCTGGTAGGGCCCATTCTGAAGACCTTGTCACAACTCAGGTACATCTGTAAAGACCCCGTTTCCGAATAAAGTCACAGGAACCAGATGAAGTTGGGGTTTCAGCATCTCTTGGGAGGGCACAATTCAACCTTCTACACAGTGGACACTTTCATTTTGTTCTTGATTTCGCCAAAAAGGGTTCTCATATTTTATAATTAATTAGGACGTCTCTATAGGACCCTGGAAATTGCCCCGTCTCGAATTAAGGAAACTTTATTCTATTCTTTGTTTAAAAAGCATTTGCTGTCTTGGGTTTATTTTTAAATGAAGAATGAGTGTTGAATAGATACGTCTTGTGACTGCAATGTGGAGGGGACAAGAACAGGTGCGGCAGGAGAGAGACCACCTGGCGACATTTGTACAAAGCTCCCAGGTGTGCCAAGCAACCACATAGATTGTCTATGGGGCGCACATGATTACAATACTTTTAAATATGTCAAACACCAAGTTGGGGAGGGCAGTTGCTTTGGGGAAGGAAGGAGGGAGAGTGAGAGCAGGGAGGGGGACATGGGACCGCCACTCTATTTGTTATGATTTACTTACTTTTAAGAGGATCTGAAATGTGTGACAAGGTCAAACCTTGATAAAGCTGAGCACGAGGCATGTGGGTTTCCTTGTCTTCTGCCTACCTCTTTGCATGCTTAATAATAAAAAAGCAGAGCCCAAATTAACAGCAAGGAAGAAAGCGTAACACGCCCTTGGCCTCAAGCTGGGGGCCCCGGTTACCTTGAACCCCTCATTTCTGCAGAGAATGGAAGCCACAGAGCGGCCCTGGGACTTTCACTTTCTTCCCACATTCGTCCAAACCCCGCGTCCCTGCCATTTGGGTCCTTGTGTGATCCAGCCCCGGCTGATGCCCCAGCCCCAGACGGTGGCCCCTGAATCAGTCTCGGCTTCTCCAAGGAGTCCTGTTCTCCCAATCTCTGTACGTGCGGATACCACGTCGGGAACATTGTTTCATGTCTCCGTCTCCTCCAGAATAATCCTGACTCCTTCTCCAGGCATCGCCTCCTCCAGGCAGCCCTCCCAGATCCTCCAGGGTCGGTCCGGTGTCTCCAGTGGTTCTCATCATCCCCCGAACTTCCCAGACTCAACACATTGTCTTCAGATACCCTGGTTACACGTTCCCCACTGTGCTGAGGCCCTCAGAAACGGGTCTCCCCTCCCTGTCCTGGGCTGGGGCTAGAGGTTAGAGGTCAGCTGCCCCCTCCACCCTGGGGCCTCTCTGCTCCTCTCACTTCCCCTGCAGTGAGTCGTGGGCACAGCACAGGGCATGGGCTGCCTCTGCTTCATCGCTGAGCTGGACACCTCCGCCTGGGTCCCCAAGGCAGCGTCAGCCACAGCCATACACAGGGCAGACCACTCTCCTGCCCCCTTTCCCTTCGCCCTGGCTGTGCCCTGCATCTGCTGTGCCCTTCCTGTTCTCTGTTCTCATCCCCACTGCAATGTCCTCGAAGGCACAGTTCCAATGCCACCCCCTCCAGAACACCCCCTCTGACCCCCAGCTGAATTCATTCTTTCTCCTCCATCTAAATCCTTTCCCGAGAACATATTCTGACGGTCACCGTGGACGGAGAGATTGTGCAACCCTTGTGGCTTATGGTTTTCCTCTCTGAGCTCTTCTCGGGAAACCAAGAATAAGGATGTGCCCACCACAAAGTTCTGACCCGTGGTAAAGTTCTGCTGCTAAATCAGCTTCCAGCTCCTGTTTTCTCAAATTCACTTTCTGATGACGAAGACAGCATGAGTCTTACGTCTCAGCACAAAGAGACTTACAGGAAGAGGAGCAAGGCTCTCCTGTTTTCTTGGAAAGTGTTTTCCCGGCATGGTGTTCTATGTAATCTAGTCATGTCTGATTTTTTTTCTATTTAATCTGGTTGCTTTCTTCTGTACCAACATTGTAGTATTTTTTAAATTAATGGTTTAATGTATTATGGTTCTTATCTGGTAGGGTGAGTCTTTCTATATTGAGTTTTTTTCCTCTCAACATTAGCTTGCAATCCATAGAACTTTACACTTTCATATACATTTTAGAATAAGTTTATTGAGATCCTCAAAAATTCGAGCTGGAATTTTTATATGATTTGCGATGAACTTGTAGATTAAATTGGGAGGACTTGGCACTTTGGTTATGTTAATTCATCTAACTTCTGGGACTATTAGATATCTCTGTTTATCTAAATTATTTTAAAAATAGGTCTTTAACATAATTTAATTTTTTTTTCTTTGCAAAGATTGTACATTCTTCATTGCATTGGTTCTTAGGCACAGTTTGAGTTGCTATTTTAAAGGTCTAGTTTTCCATTAGCTTTCTAGTTTATTGTTTCTGTTAATTTTAGTAAGATAATCAGTCTGTTAAATACTTTTTTTACTTCCAATGTTTACGGTAATACTTCTATGTGAGTGATCATTTTATTTAAAAACAATAATGGTTTTCTCTCTTTACTTCTGATATCCCTACACCTTTTACAGTCTTTTCCTGTCTTATACCTTTTGCTAGGATCTCAAACACTATGCTAAACAGTATAGTTTAAATACTGTGCTAACCAGTAGTGGTGATAACAGCTTGCTTGTGTTGTTCCTTATCCAAATCCTGTCCCACTATGTAGACTGGAGGTGGAGAGGAGGAATAGCCTAGCTCTCAGGCAAGTTTTCTTAGAGTTGGCGCCTGCCTATGGAGTATCACATGAGGCTTGAGGGTTGCGGAGATTAGAGCAGTAAACAACATTAAGAAAATGGTGGAGAACAAGCTAAGATCTATCGAGCCAAGTGGAGAGTCCAAACAGAAGAGCCTGAAGCAGGATATAACCAGGACTCTAGGAATCAGGGAGAACCTATAATACTATCTGGGCCAGGTGCCTTTTTAGAATGTTAGCTCTTCAGTCACCTTTCTACTCTCTTCTCGATGACTGTCTGTTTAGACTTTCTATTTTTGCTTGGGTTTTTTTTTGTCAGAAAACTGTTTCCCCTAGGTCTTAAAGTTTATTGTAAGCACTCACAGTGTTTTCTTAGTGTTATTCTTATTGCTGTGCTATTTCTGCTGTATTTCCCCTAGAAAATACAGCATCTCAAAATCCCTGCTTCTTGAAACATGCTAAAGGACTCCAACAGTGGTGACTGTCATTTGCTTTGAATTGAGGCCACCAGCTTTTACTAAAACTGTGCCTGGCCATGCAGCCATCCACCCTTAACCTAGTGGCAGAAAACTGCTACTGTATTTATGGAAAATCATGTGTACTTGCTCTTACATGTCCTCCCCAAGACATTGCTCTGGAAGACTGCATTGCTCATCACTGATGTCTGACCTTATTTCCTGCCACAACAAGACCAGGAAATGCTTTTATGGAGTCCAGCACCCTGGTCTGAATATTGTATACAAGCCTGGTCCGGATTTATTCCTTTCCCCCATTTCTCCATTGTCTTCCTTTCTTATTTAAAAACAAACAAAGAAACAAAAAAACCTTCTTATTTTTTCATTTCATTCTGTCATCGATTTTTCTCTCATTCCTGGAAAAAGATGAATAAATAGGCATCGAATAAAATTTTTAAATAAAATTTGGATAATGTTATGTCTGAGACCTGTTGAGAGGTTTTAGAAGACAGGGTGTGTTGCTGTATCTATGAGAGTGTTTCATTAAAAATAATAATAATAACATTTTACCTTCTTAGCTGGGCTCACTCTGGACACCCTACTCACTGCTCGCTGGCTCACGCCAGCCCTCCCAAGCCCTGTATCTTGCCAAACTTTTTCTTTCTTTTTCTTTCTTTCTTTCTTTCTTTCTTTCTTTCTTTCTTTCTTTCTTTCTTTCTTTCTTTCTTTCTTTCTTTCTCTCTCTCTCTCTCTCTTTCTTTCTTTCTTTCTTTCTTTCTTTCTTTTTCTTTCTTTCTTTCTTTCCCTCTCTCTCTCTCTTTCTTTCTTTCTTTCCCTCTCTCTCTCTCTTTCTTTCTTTCTTTCAGGCAGAGTCTCACTCTGTTGCCTGGGCTGGAGTGCCGTGGCGTCAGCCTAGCTCACAGCAACCTCAAACTCCTGGGCTCAAGTAATCCTGCTGCCTCAGCCTCCCAAGTAGCTGGGACTACAGGCATGCACCACCATGCTCGGCTAAGATATATATATATAATATATATTATATATATAATATATGTATATATTTTTTTGTTGGCCAATTAATTTGTTTCTATTTTTAGTAGAGACGGGGGTCTTGCTCTTGCTCAGGCTGGGTTTGAACCACTTAGGACTTTTTCATATACTGTACTAAGGCTCACACCCTTGGTACTATGGACATTTGGGGCCTGCTCACTCTATGCTATGGGGCCTGTCCTGTGAGTTGTAGGGTTTGAGCAGCAACCCTGGCCCCTACCCACTAGATACCAGAAGCACAGGTGTGCACGAGCGCACACACACACTAACCCCCCAAGTTGTGACAACCAAAAATGTCTCCAGGCATTGCCATATGTCCCCTGGTGGACACGATTGCCCCTGGCTGAGAACCACTACGCTATACAACTTACATTTTAAATCATGCTCGTTGTGTTGAGTGCGAGGTCTGTCTCCTCCCACCCCCCTCTCGAATGTTAGCTCCGAGAAGAGAGGAATTCGCCTATTTTGTTTTCTGATTTAGCCCCAGGCCCTCCATCGATGCCTGGCACAGCGCGGGTGTGCCGTATCTGCAGAAAGAAGGCAAGAACAGCTCGCATTTTTGATGTGCCTGAGAAGGTGGTGGGTAGACACGCACAACCTCATTTCTCCATCACAGCGTCCCTTGGAGGAAGGCCCTGTCACTGTCCCCCTTTTCACAGAGCACAAAACTGAGGCTTCTAGAAGCTACATGTTACGCACACCCCCACCCACCCACCTGGTGGTAGAGCCGGCGGTTCTGCTGCATGTCACCCCAGCAAAGTCTGCTTGCTCCCTCCTGGCGCAGAGGGACTGAATGAGGGTAGGGGTGGTCCCAGCCTCTGGCAGGCACCTGTGGGGGAGCTGACGGGGGAGCTGAACTGGCCTGGGGGCTACGCCTTTTAGGGGGCTTTCTCAGGAACCAGCAAGGGTCAGCATGTGGCTGGGCTCGGTGTGTCCCTCTGGGAAGGAAGCCCGGCCCCAGGCCCATAAGATATGGGGGCCACGCTCCGGAGAGCAGCCCCCAGCGCCAGCCTGGAGTTGTGGCTGCAGCTACCCGGCCCGAGAAGCTGGAAGTGCCACCCCCCTCACATTCAGCCCAGCCCAGAAAGGGCCCAGCCTTGTCCCTGTTGCTGGGAACTGAGCCACGGAAATGGGGAGGAAGGAAGACAGAGTGGGTAGGGCCAGGGTGGGGGTTGGGGCTACATTTATATCTGTGCCCCCAGCTGGATGCCTGCGGCGCCATGGACACCAGTGGGTACAGCAAGTGGGGCAGCGAGCCCGAGGAGGTCCCCGGAGGTATGAGCAGTGGGACTACCTCATCGGGGCCCCTTGGGTCCCTCCCTGCACCAGTGTCTGGGGTTCCATGGGGGAGGGGAGGGGAAGAGCCAACAAGGATCCAGGTAGTGGATGCTGCAAAGACACCACCAGCTATGGAACCAGGAGCCAAATTCCAACTCTGCCACTTAGGGGCTGTGTGGCCATAGACAAGTTACTTAACCTCTCTGAACCTCAGTTTCCTGGGAGGAAGCCAAGCCTTCAGAGCTCGGCCAGGGGGGACCCAGCAGTCCATCCATGTCCACCCAGGGTACTGGGGACGCTGGGAGCAGAGGAGCCGGAGGTCCTGCTTCCTGGCCCTGGCTCTCCTGGCCGCGGCGGTCCTGTGGGCTGTCATTCTGAGCGTACTATTGTCCAAGGGTGAGTGACCCCTCAACCGGGAGAGGTTGCGTCGCGTACGAGCATGTATGTGGGTGCGTGTCTCCGCATGTTTGTCTCCCACGGGCGTGTGCGCACATCACGCGTGTGCGCCGCAAGCCTGCCTGCCCCTCTGCGATCCCGGGACGGGGAACCCCGCACCCCCGGGCCAGGGGAAGGTTCCCGAGCCTCCCGGCCAAGCCTGCCGGACCCTCTCTCCGCAGCCTCCACGGAGCGCGCGGCCCTGCTGGGCGGTCAGCACCTGTTGAGGACAAACGGTGCGTGCAGAGCGGTGGCGCCGGGCCCCGGGACGTGCGGGGCGGGAACGAACGCCTGGGACCTGGGAGACAGGGTAGTGGGTGTGCGGGGACCCCGCGGTCCCCGGAGTGGGGGAAGGTCCCCCGATTCCCGCCCAGGTGACCTGGCATTTGGTGGGGGGGGGTCGTCCTTCCAGCCTCGAAGCAGACAGCGGCGTTGGGGACGTTGAAGGGGGAGGTCGCGGCCTGCCACAGCTGCTGTGAGAGGGGACTGCCCCCGGCCTGTGGGCGGAGGGGGTGGGGCTGGGGATGGGAGAAGGACCTGGAGGCGGGGCTTACGGCCGTGGGGGCGGGGCTTGGGCCGGTAGGGGTCGAGCCGGCCAGAACCAGACATCCCGCTCCATCCGCGCGTCTCCGCCCCTTCCACCCCCGACCCTCCGCCTTTCCCAGGCTCGGGCACGCAGGCGCAGCTGCAGGCCACGCGCGCCGAGCTTGGGGAGACGCAGGCGAAGCTGAGCCAGCAGGAGACAGCCCTGAAAGAACTGGCAGAACGCGGTGAGGGCCGGACCCGACCACGACCCCTGAGCCGTGGCCGTGGCCGTGACCCCGACCCTCTCCTGTGATCCTGACCTCTGACTTCGATCCTATCCCCAACCTGACCCCTGATCACTGGACTCTGATCCTGACTACACCTCCTAACCCCAGCCACGATGGACCCTACTCACTTATAGCAGACCTCCACCCTGATGTCAGTCTTGTCCCTGGCACCGACAGTGAACCGACCGCGGACAGGGATCCTGAGGTTTACCTAGTCACGCCCCTGCTCCTGACGCTGACCCCAGCTATAATCTCCGCAGTGACCCAGGGCTTGGCTGAGGCGGGCAGGGACCGCGAGGACGTCCGCAGTGAGCTGTTCCGGGCGCTGGAGGCAGCCAGGCACCAGAACAGTGAGCAAGACAGGGCTGGGAGTGGTGGGGCAGGGCTAGGTGCAGCCTGCTCCTGGAGCCACTTGGCCCGGCTCTTTGACCTTGGCCAGGTCCTGTGGCTGCACCCCTGGGCCCCGGAGGTCCAACCCCACCGTCACACCCAGTAGGACTGTTCCACCTGGGAGCAGTCCGCCTCTCTGACCCTCGCCACCCCGCAGGCTCCTGCGAGCCATGCCCCAAGTCGTGGCTGCAGTTTGAGAGCTCCTGCTACTATTTCTCCGTGCCCCAGGCCACGTGGGTAGAGGCTCAGCGCCACTGCGCAGGCGCCGGCGGGTACCTGGTGATCGTCGGGGGTCTGGATGAGCAGGTGCGCAGGGGGAGGTGGCGTTCCCCTGAGGGGGCGTGGCGCGCTCTGCCGGCTCACGTCTCCCCTCCTTTCTAGGGCTTCCTGACTCAGAATACGGGTGGCCGCGGTTACTGGCTGGGCCTGAGGGCCGTGCGACACCAGAGCAAGGTTCAGGGCTACGAGTGGGTGGATGGAGGCCCACTCAGCTTCAGGTGAGACTTGGGGAGGGACACACGTTAGACTCTAGGGGAAGTGCTTGGGCCACATCTTAGGGACTGTTCAGCTGGGCTTCCATCCTCAGCCTAGATTCCCAGCAACGCCCCCTCTCAACCACTGCAGCCACTGGAACCCAGGGGAGCCCAACGACTCTTGGGGGCGCGAGAACTGTGTCATGATGCTGCACACGGGGCTGTGGAACGACGCGCCGTGTGACAACGAGAGAGATGGCTGGATCTGTGAGAAGAGGCGCAGCTGCTAACCACGCCCAGTGCCCCGGAGCCACGCCCACTGCCACACTTGGAATCCCCGGCCCATCGTGATTCCCGGTGCCCTCTGCCAAAGATAATTTCTTCCCTGTCTGCCACTACTGAGAACCACACAGCCCTGTCCAATGCCCGAGCTCTGGGACCTTCCCTCCAACCTCACTCCATCGGCTCTAAAATCCCTGCTCCTGGGTCCGGGTGATCTGACCCCACTTCTCTCCCTGGCCATGTCAGTTGACTAAGGGGGTGGAGCTCTTCGGTTTTTCTGCATTTCCCCCCAGACTGGGAGCTATCCTTGCAGCCAGAGAAAGCATCAATAAATGTTTCAGAAGTGAATCTAGGTTCCCAGCTCTGGTGAGCTCTCCAAGCTTTATCCCAGAGACCTTGGTGTCATCCCTGTGAGTGACCCCTGACTTCTCAAGTGACATCATGGCACTATGACACCCCCAAACCCATTGGGTAACCTGCACTGGGCCAGGAGGGCTTGAAGGTAAGGGCACTTTGCCACTTAGTACTGTTAGTTCCTCAGCCCCCAAACCAGCCCCTGCTTGAAGCTTGGTTCAGACAGTTCTGGGAACACAGGGATGAGTCAGATTCCGTCCTTACCCCCTGAGACCTCTCCATTCTGGTCTAGCTGGGCACAGGAACAATGTGACCAGTGATTTAATGGAGGAAAGCAAGGAGATGATGCATTTGGAGGAGTCACTTTTGTCCTTGTTGGGGGAGGGAAGACAATGCTGAGATATTGCAGTGGTAGCCCATTCCTTGAGAAGACTGTCACCCCATTGCGGAGATTACAAACAGCCTGAGACAAAGCCCTGGGGTAGGTAGGGGAAGGGCTGCCCAGATCAGATGAGCAGGTCACTTCTGCCCTAGGCACCTAGAGCCTGTGACCATTCGGCGGCATGATCGATATATCCCAGAGAAGGGGGACTTCCAAGGAACAATGGGATTTCAGTGAATGAAGCTGGGAAGGGAGGGCTTTGCAAGAAGAAAGGCTGTGAGAGCTGGGTGCAGTGGCACGTGCCTGTAGTCCCAGCTACCTGGCAAGCTGAGGCGGGAGGATCGCTTGAGGCCAGGAGTTCAAGGCTAAAGTGCACTATGATCATGCCTGTGCATTAGCCACTGCACTTCAGCCTGGGCTGCACAGCAAGACCTTGTCACTAAAACAAAAGAGAGAGAGAGAGAGAGAAAGGCTGGGAGGTTGGAAGGTGTCGAGATGGCTAAACTCACACGGGGGTGTGGGCTGCACAGAGCCTGGCTTTATTAATACCAACCAGGGACTTTTGATCTGAATTCACCCTGCACTCCTGAGGTTTCCTGCTTCTATCCCGAGGAGCTAGGGGTTCTCCAGGAATTTCCCATGGAGATAGCGCCAACGGAGGGCAGTGACAGGCCAGCAGCTTCTAGTTCTGTGCAGATCTGAGTCGAGAACTTCAGGCAGCTGGGAGCCCCCAGGCTACCGGGCTGTTACAGCATTGACTGAGCAGGAAGAGGAGGGGACACCTTCCGCATCCCCCCGCCAGGCAGGAACCTGGCAGGGCTGCGACAAGGCAACACCCAATCCTTTTCTGAGCCCTTTTTACCTGCAGCCCAGAGCGGGCACTGGCCAGGAGCTGCCTGGCTGGCCTAGAGAACTGAACACCACACTGATGGGTTTCCAGACCGTTCGTTTGGAGGATCAGATGTGTTTCCCACTGCCGCTATAACAAATTTCACTGGGACAAAATCAAAGTGTCACCAGGGCCAGGTTCCTTCTGTAAAGCTCTAAGGGAGAAACTGTTTCCTTGTTTTGCCAGCTTCTAGAACTGTGTTCCTTGCATTCCTTGGTTCCTGGCCCCTTTCTCCATCTTCAAAGCCACTGGGGCAGGCGTACTCAAACTACGGAACGTGGGCCACACGCGGCCTGCCGAGGACATTTATCAGCCCACTGGGTGTTTTTGCCGCCGCTGCCTGCTGCCTGTCCTGCTTAGCAGCTGACTCGTCCTGGGCCCACGGTGCGCATGTGTGGAATGTGCACCGCACTCTCCAATGGTCTGAGGGACAGTGAACTGGCCCCCTGTTTAAAAAGTTTGAGGACCCCTGCACTAGGGTAACATCTGGCTTCAGTGGTGACAATACCTTCTTCCGTATCAAATCTCTCTCCACCTCCTGCTTAGAAGGAGCAGGTTGGGCCCTAAATGCAATCCACCTGGGATTGCATTTAGGGCCCAACCGGAAAATCCAGGGTGGCCTCCTGTCATTCTGCAGTGCAATGCTGTCACTGCCCCATAAAATCAGGAGACACTTACCTGAGGCCACTGGGTATTCCGGCTACCGTCCCACCTGGGAGTCCTCGTCATCTGGTTACTCCTTGTGCTGGGATGTGTAATGGCCTGTAAAGGTATTTATGTCCTAATCCCTGGATCCTGTGAATATCACTTTATACACCTGTAATCCTAGCACTCTTGGGGGCCAAGGCGGGAGGATCTCTTGAGGTCAGGAGTTCAAGACCAGCCTGAGCAAGAGCAAGACCCCCATCTCTACTAAAAATAGAAAAATTATCCAGGCATGGTGGCCTGTGCCTATAGTCCCAGCTACTTGGGAGGCTGAGGCAGGAGGATCCCTTGAGCCCAGGAGTTAGAGGTTGCAGTGAGCTATGATGACACCAATGCACTCCAGCCTGGGAGACAGAGCAAGACTCTGTCTCTTAAAAAAAAAAATAGTTAAGATGGTAAATTTTATGTGATGTGTATTTTTCCACAATTGATAATGAGTTTCCCCTTCTCTTGGGTAAATAGCTGTGAGTGGGTCCTATAGTAGGTGAACATTTAACTTGGTAAGAAATTAGCAAACAGTTTCCCAAAGAGGTAGCACCCACTGTCCACTCCCATCAGCAATGTATTGGGGTTCCAGTTGCCTCGGGAAGGTCTTTTTTGACCCAGGAAAGACTTTAGCAGTTCTAAGCCCAGGTGGAGGGACTTATTTTGGAGCAGACAGAGCAGGAGGGACGGAAGTGAAGGGGGAAGTTGAAACAGATAACGGACAAAGGCAGGAAGCGGGAGGAGCTAACACGTGGGTGCTTGATAACACGTCTTTTCACGGAATGAGATTGGAGCCTGGGAAGCAGAGACCAAGGGTCTCTGATATTTGGGATTACAGCCCTGGGCCCTCTGTCGGTGACTGTACCACAAGGAGGGGTTTTCTGGAGACAACAACAGGTGGATGGAGGAAGTCGGCCAGAGGGGAAGTGAGGTTCAGGGATCTGGGGGTGGGTGAGCAGGTCTCCAGTGAACAGGGCCCCTTTCACTCACGCAATCATTTTCTCATCCACAGATATTCCTCGAACACCCATTCCACACTTGGCCCTGGAGTTCCAACATAATACAAGGTCAGGGTCACATGACCCAGAGGAATCTGAAAAACTTTAGGCTGAACAGAAGCAAATTTCCTCAAAAGAGCATGGCCAGGTGGGGTGGCTCACACCTATAATCCTAGCACTCTGGGAGACCAAGGCAGGAGGATCACTCAAGGTCAGGAGTTTGAAACCAGCCTGAGCAAGCGTGAGACCTCGTCTCTACTAAAAATGGAAATTAATTGGCCAACTAAAAAATATATATATATATATATGTATATATATAGAAAAAATTAGCCGGGCATGGTGGCGCATGCCTGTAGTCCCAGCTACTGGGGAGGCTGAGGCATTAGGATCACTTGAGCCCAGGAGTTTGAGGTTGCTGTGAGCTAGGCTGATGCCATGGCACTCTAGCCAGGGCAACGCAGTGAGATTCTGTTGCAAAAAAAAAAAAAGTATATAGAAGAATATCTGGGGTTAAAAATAAAAAGTAAAATTATTTATTTAAATAAATAAATGAGTATAGACCGTATGAGCCTATTTCTGTGAAGTTCTACAACAAGCAACGCTACCCTAGGGAGGGTAAAAAGCAGGAACAATGGTTGCCTGGGAGCAGAGCTAGAGATCGCCTGGGAAGAGCCGTGAAAGGCTTTTCTGGGGCAACATTCTGTATATTGAGAGTTCAGATGACACTGCTGAATGCATTTGTCAAAGCTCAAAGAAAATGCACTTGCGATTTGTGCATTTCATTCTACATATTTTTGGAGGGTGGCTTGTGGCTGAGCGTTTAAGACCAGCCTGGGCAACATAGCAAGACCCCATCTCTACAGAAAAATTTTTAAATTAGCTGAATGTGTGGTGCACACCTGTAGTCTCAGCAACTTGGGAAGCTGAGGCAGGAGGATCGCTTGAGCTCAGAGTTGGAGGTTGCAGTGAGCTATGATCATGCCACTGCACTCTAGCCCAGGTGACAGAGCAAGACCCTGTCTCAAAAAAATTATATATATTTATGGTGTACAGCATGATGTTTTGATATACGTTTGATAAACGTATACAGTGCAGAATGCTAAATCAAGCTTGTTAACCTGTGTATCACCTCACATCCTTATTTTTTGTGATGAGAACACTTAAAATCTACTTTCTTAGCAATTTTCAAGTATATGATACATTGTTATTAAATATAATCACCATGATATACAATAGAGCTCTTGAATTCATTCCTACTGACTCACTGAAATTTTGTGTCCTTTGACTAACATCTTCTCAGTCCCCCTCAACACCATCACCTCCAGCCTCTGGTAACCACTATTTTCCGTAATTTTGGCTCAAAAGAAAAAAATCAGGAGAGTGAAAAACAAATATTGGACTCCAGTTAATGCTCTGTAGCCTATAGGTGGAAGTAAACCCAGTTCTGTAATTTACTTTGAAATGCACTAAAAAAGTAAGATGGATTGACGGGTGGTAGAGCGATGGATGGATGGGTAGATTTGTGATAATTCAAGTGTAGAAAAAAATATATATATATATATATTAGAGACAGGGTCTCACTCTGTCACCCAGGCTGGAGTGCAGTGGCACAATCATAGCTCACTGCAGCCTTGAACTCTGGGCTGAAGGGATCCTCCTGCCTCAGCTTCCTGAGTAGCTGGGACTACAGGCATGTGCCACCACACCTGGCTAATTTTTTTTGTAGAGATGGGGCATCACTATGTTGCCCAGGCTGGTCTTAAACTCTCGACCACAAGCGATCCTCCCAAAGTGCTGGGATTATAGGCGTGAGCCACCACACCTCACCTAGAAAAGATGAATTGTAGAATCTAGGGACAGGCTGTTCATTCTAAAATTCAACTTTTCTGTAATTGCTTAAGGGTAGTCGTAGTGGAATGTTGGGGTTCAGGCTGTGGTTTCTGCCCTCCTGGGGTTCACAGTCTGGCAGAGAGAGGAGGAGGAGGTGGAGAGGACAGATAGAGGGGGTATGCCCATGTGGTTGACGTTGGACATGGAAAATTCTGGAAAAGCAACCCTTCCCATGCATTTCCGGGGTACGGGGGTGAAAGTGGGATCTGCCTTGGAGAGGCCAAGGGGGCTTGTGCTGGGAACTGGGGGGTCAAGGCAGGATGGGGCGCCTTCCAGCTATTCCCTGTCCCTTTTGGCAGGTGTCCCCACCAACAGTCCCCAGAGTGATTACAGGACCACCCTCTCTAGTGCCGAGTCAGCAAGCCAGTGGTGACCTTGGGGCCCAGCCAGGGTTTCCTGGATAGACCAGCCCTACGGTCACCCCACTTTCCAAGGAAATGGCCCTGAGACAGAGCAGTCTGATTTTATCAGCCTCCCACCCCTGTCCCCGATCCCAGGAAACCCCCTCAGATCCCAAGGGCTTCTTCCCAGAAAGACAGAGGGGGCTGGGGAAGTCCCCGGGGGGCTCTCCGAAGAAGGGGGGACAGGCTGCCCTCTCCTCCAGCTCTTCCCCACAGGGCTTGTCCCCCGAGACCCCACGATCACTCTCGCCTCCCCTGCGGCCCCATAGCCAGACACGGGGGCTCGAATGGACGGATTTGGCAGACACTGACAGAAAGCTCAGAGTTTGAAACCTGTTCTTGCCACGTCCTGGCCCTCTCTGAGCCTCAGCCTTCGCGTCGATGAAGTGGGAATAACAGCAATACCATCATCTACCTCCTAGAGGGTGCCGCGGTCATGTGATTAACAGCCCCCCAAAGATGTCGCCATCCTAGTCCCCAGAACCTGCAAATCTGTTCCCTCAAATGGCAAAAGAACTTTGCAGATGAGATTAAATGAAGGATCTCAAGATGGGAGACCATCCTGGACTATCTAGTGTCATCAGAGTCCTTGGGTAGCAGTGCACACCTGTCGTCCCAGCTACTCGGGAGGCTGAGGCAGGAGGCTCCCTGATGCACATACAACCGCCTATGGGAGACGATTGTGCTTAGCCCCAGTTTACAGATGAGGAAACTGAGGCTGGGAGAGGATTAAATCACAAGGCAGGTAAACAGGTGCGGCCTTTACTTACCCACAACAGGGGCTACCCAGTGGGGGGCAGTGACCAGGTGGGTCCAGCAAGGGGCAGCACCCCTGTCCCCCCACCCCCGTCCTGGCAGACCTGGGGAACCAGCAGCCAGAGCAGCAAGGGTGGAGTAGAAAAACACACGATCCTACACCAAAGTCCCTAAGGGGCTGGGGGCCTGGCTCCATGGGGGTAAAGCCTGGATTCCAGAATTTCTTGGTCTTGAAGGGCTGGGCACCCCCCTACACACACACACACACACACACACACACACACACACACACACACACACACACAATATTGTATCCTCTCTGAGAACTGTGGACGTTCTTGGAGAGAAACCTCCAACTCTCCCAGGCCAAGCCTGGGGTCTCTCGAAAGCCCCAGGAGGGGCTGGCTTAGCTCCCTGGTCCCTGGGGGGGGTGTCCTGGAGGCTTGAGGGGTGGGGTGGGGAGGGAATAGGCAGGGGGGCGAGGATCCCTTCCCTCCTGGAGTTCAGGGTGTGGACTAGCTCACCTCTGTGTCCCCATCATGCTGAGGGCTCCTGGCCACACAACCCAGCTCGCCCGACCTCTGCCCACGCCAGCCCAGCAGCACACACAAACCAAAGCGGCCCGAGCTGGCCTCCAGGAAGGCGAAGTGCAAATCCCGTCTCTTCTCGTCCCACCCGCCCCTTCCTCTTCCTGTTGACCCGCTCCTGGGTGAGGGGGGATGCATGTGACTGACTTAGGGCCACCACCCTGGCCCCTCTGGGAAGGAGGCACAAGCCCCACCCTTGGGGAGCTCCCAGTCCCAGGAGGGAGCTTGGGCTGGGGGAAGGAGGGTCCAGGGACACTTCTGGCACTTGGGGACTCTCTGGGGCAGTGGGGCAGGTGTGGCTGCGGAGGCCAGTGGCTGGCGGGGTCTGAACAGGCAGGGCACTGGAACTCCGGGTGGGAGCAAGCTGGGGCTTCGTGCCCAGGGCAGAAGGGAGCCATGGAAGGTTGTAAGCAGGGGGGAGATGTGGTCAGGTGGCTGCCACGCAGGAAAGGGACTGAGGAGGGGTCTCGGGGAAACCCTAGAGTGAGCTGTTGTGATAGCCTGGTGGGGGTGGGAACCCTAAGGAGCGCTGTCATGGGGGCCGGGGGGTGGGAGAAGGGGCAGTGAGTGTTTCATGGGGACAGAGAGTCAGTCTGGGAAGATGAGAAAGTTCTGGAGGTGGAGGGTGGGGATGGTTGTATAACAGTGTGAATGTGCTCAGTGCCACTGCGCTGTGCACTTTAAAGTGGTTAAAATGGCAGGTGTTGTGTTATGTGTATTTTATCACAATCAAAAGAGAACAAACAGAAAAGTACCAGTCGTGGCTGCCAAGAGTGGTGGCCCACGCCTGTCATCCCAGCACTCTGGGAGGCGGAGGAGGGAGGATCACTTGAGCTCAGGAGTTCGAGACCAGCCTAAGCAAGAGCGAGACCCGGTCTCTACCAAAAATAGAAAAAATTAGCCGGACATGGTGGTGGCACTTGTAGTCCCAGCTACTCGGGAGGCTGAGGCAGGAGGATGGCTTAAGCTCAGGAGTCTGAGGCTGCAGTGAGCTATGATGACGCCACTGCACTCTAGCCTGGGCGACAGAATAAGACTCTGCCTCCAAAAACAAACAAACAAACCCAGTCCTTTGTGTGTGCATCTAGTGGGTAGAGGCTAAACATCCTACAATGCGCAGGACACACACACACGCGCGCACACACACACACACACACATGCACATACACACCAACAAGGAATCATCTGCTCCAATGTCAACAGCGTGGAGGGTGAGAAACCCAGCTGTGAAGACACCTCCTCCTGGAAGTCCCCCTGGATTTGACACACCCACTGCCCTTCCCTTCGGCACCTCCCCACACACCCTTCCCTTCCTCCTCTCGCAACACCAGGAGCGGTTGAACGGGGTGGGGAGCGGGGTGAGCCCGGGGCTGTGTCCCCCTGAGGTTGGTGGATCAGGGTGCCCAGCGCCGGCGGTGGGGACAGGGCTGCTCCTCCGCCGGGCCCTGTCCCAGGTGCTGAGGCTCCGCGACGGCGCCGCGGACGTGGCTCCGCCCCGCGCACAGCGCAGGGGGGGAGGGGGCTGGGGACTGGGGCGTCGCCGAGGGCGAGCTGCAGTTGAGTTGGGATTCAGGTCAGTTAAGGCTGGGATCCCCGCCCGGGGACTGTTTAGGGTCGTCGCGGTCGGACCCCAGCCCCAGCCCCGGCCGGTGCCTCCCCCGCCGAGGGCCTGGAACCCGAAAGAGGAACCGACACCCCAGATCCGAGCCCACATCCGCGTGGCTTTCTGTTTTTCCCCAAGTGAGCCAGAGGCCTGTTGACACCGCAGAGGGGAAGGGGGTGGGGCGGTCGCGTGACGGGGTCCCCTAGGCCCCCGCAGCATCCTCTCGTCAGAGTAGAGCCTTGGCAGGGACCCAGCAGGCAGAGCCGTCGCACCCGCCCAGGAAGGACACGGCGGGCACACGCGGGCGCACGGTGGCCTCGGGCTGGGGCGCCCAGAGACACCAAACCCAGCCTGGTCCTGGATCCAGACCGCAGTCCCTGTGCCCTCAACACAGCCTGACTGGACTTGTTCCCAAGCTTCCTCCTCCTCCTCCCTGTGTCCCCATCTTGGGGACAGCCCAACTGTCCACTCAGACACCCCCCTGGAGGGCCGGGCACTGTCCAAGCACTTCCCTGCCCCCAGCCCCACACCGCACCCACCGCCCAGCTCTTCTCAAGCCACCTGCCTCTCCCTGTCCCCACGGCCGCTGTCCCTCTGCCCCCAGGACCAGGTGACGGCTCCCTCTTAGAGGCTGCTTGACCCTGGGACAGCCTCCTCCCTGGCCTCCCACCATTACCTGGCCCCCAAGATGGTCCCCCTGGGGGCCTCGCCTCCTGCCCCAGCCCCATGAGCGTCCCCTCCGTGCCCGCCCCCCACATGGCCTCAAATGCTGCCCTTTGGCCACCTGCAGCCCCCAGCAACCTCTGTCTGCTCCCGAACACCTACTTCCTCAAGCTTTGGCCCAGGTCTAAGTCAAGGAGGACATGTGGGGACCCAAACTGAACAGCCTCAGACCACCAGAGACATTCGTTCAACAGGCATGTACCAAGGGCCAGGGTGACGAGCAAGGCATATGGTCCCTGCTGTCCTGGAGTGCACAGTCCAAGGAACAATGCAGCCAGGTCCTTCCCTGACACGGTGGGGACAGACGTCCAGCCCCAGCGGTGGGCCCAGCCTAGCCTGGTCCCAGTTGGGAGGTGGGTGGCGGGTACATACCAGGGGGCATCTTCTGGAGTGACAGGTGTGGGGGGTGGCCAATCCAGGAGCCGGGCTTTGGGAAAGGGTGAGTGGGGACAGAGGTTAAGGATCAGGGGACACGTCTCAGGGAAGGCAAAGTGAGCAAAGTGCCAAGAAGGCCCCAATAGGAGGTTGTGTGGCACAGCGGTTAGGGCTGCCGATGTCCGACCCACCCTGCCTGGGTTCAAATCCCAGCTCTGCCATTATAAGCTGCGTGACCTTGGGCGAGTTACTTAATCTCTCTGTGCCTCATCATCCTTCATCCACAAGGCGACACTGATAATCCAAGCATCAACCTCCTAGGGGGTGTGAAAATGAAATGTGCTAACCCATGCAAGACACTAAGGACTGTGCCTCGTGTGTGTTGCTGCTAAATTAAACTATACGACAAAACTGTCAGTATTCCACCGGAATGTTAGCTCATGTATCTTTCTTTATTTTTCTTTATCCTTCCTGCTCCTCCCTCTCTCTCTCTCTCCTTGCCATGGTGGCATCACCATGCAATGCGCAGCAACCTCGGTTCGAATCCTGATTCTACCCCTTCTCTCTGCCAGAATTTTGGGGACGAGGCTGACGGTTCTGGGCCTCGCTTGGCTTGCTTACCTAAGAAATGCAGATAATAATAGCATGGACTTCACCGGGGCGTGGGGGGGCACGAGAAGAGGCCATGCATGTCGTGTCGTCGGGGCGGCAAGCCCCCGGTTAGTGGACGAAAATAGGAGCTGCTTCTGCTGTCAGAAGGAAGTATCTCGCTTCCTGCTTCAACCTCTCTCCTTGCCGGCCCCTGGCGACTTCTGCGCCCGGCCCCAACGCCCCAGGAGGACAGGGACGCGCCCCAAATCCATGTGAGTGAGCGTGTGGCTGTGCGCGTCGGGGGTCGGCAGTGCCAGGTGGACATCGAAGGTTTCTCGAAAGAAACAACCTTGGGCTGAGCCTCGAGAGCTGGCCGGGAGAGAGGTGGGTGGATGGCGGCCACGGTGGGGACGGAATCTGGAAGCCTGTGGGCACCTGGTTTGGGGAAGTGAGAGCCGGCCATCTGGCTTGACTGAGCAGGGACGATGCTCTTGGCAAGTGCACTGGGGGCTGATGGTAGAGGGCCGTGGGGAGCCATGGAAGGCTGTAGGCAGAAGCAGGGTCTCTGGGGTTAGAAAGACTGCTACCGCCTGACACTTGCCATCAGACACCCCACCGCTGTGCGACATGGACGAATTACTTTCCTTCTAGCTCCCTCCGTTCCACTGAGAGAACTTGCAGAGGGAGGACACTCCCCCGGCACCCTACCAGCAGGTTTACTGAGCACCTACTGTGTGCTGGCTGTTTGCACACTCCCAGTTTACAGATGAGCAAACTGAGTCACTCAGCCGGGGCTCGGCCATGTCCAGCTGCCTCCCCTGCAGTTGTGGCCCCCAGGATGGTGACACCTCTGGCCTCCTCCCACAATACTAGAGGAGTGGCCGCCCCGCCCCTCCCGCTTCCTGGAGGCTCAGAGAGGGGAAGGGACTTGACCATGGTCAGGCAGCAGGGGGTGGGTGACCTCCAGGTTCATCTGACCCCCACCATGCTCTTCAGCACATAGTAGGTGCTTTAAACTCAAAGGACTTTACGGATGCCCTGGGCACATTGGCAGAGGAGGAAGCTGATGCCTGGGTGACGGAGTCTCGGCGTCTCCCAGCAGGATGTGGCAGAGAGGGGAGGCCTGGTAAACATGTAGGACCTGAAGACCCACTGTGTGCAGCACCCCACCGAAAGCCCCCCATGTATCATGGTCTCATTGGATCCTATCATGACCTCATGAATCAAGTGCGTCACCAGCCCATATTACAGAGGGGAACGCTGAGGCTCAGAAGGGTTGAGTGCACAGGCAGCATCATGACAAGAGGTGGCAATGCTTTTGCTGTAGACCGTGCACCGGGCCACGTTCGAGGAAAGAAGTTTGAGGTCAATCAAGCCACTTGCACAGATCTCGGCAAGGGGGAAGGGGCACACTTATTGAGGACCTGCTGTGTACCCCGCAGGTGATGGGCTCCAGGCTGCCTGGCTCCTGGTCTCAAGCTGGTGTTCCTCCACCCCAGCTGTGTCTCCCAGGCAATCAACCTATTGATTGCAGGCGGTGGACTAAACAAAGTCAGCAACTGGTCACCAAAGTCCCAGAGGCTGTCCCGTGCCAGTAACTAGAGCTTGACACCTCTCCCCAACCCTCTGTCAAACCCCAGATCCCAGCTGGAGCTGTGACTGTGCCCGCTAAGTGGACCGCCTTGGCAAGTAGTGAGCGCCCCGTCTCTGGGAGAATCCAAGAAGGGCCACCATGGAGGAAAGCCGATACTCAGGTGGGAGGACTTTCTGGTGCTAACCCTGGAAAAAGCAGGGCCCCTCACCTGCGACCTTTCACCCAGGGGAGGAGGGGAGGCCCCCAGTGCTTCTCTAGAAAGGAGGGGGAAGTTCTAAGAAAGGCCCCAAGGGTGAGGGTGAGGAGGGGAGCCCTGACCGGCCCTCCTGGCACAGAGCCAGGCGGGAGGGGCAGGCGGGGGGCCCCTCCTTGTTCTGACTCAACACCCTCTGGACAAAACGGCCCCAGCTGGGGAGCTGGGCGCTTGAGAGCCGGAGCCCAAGCAGAGCAGCGGCCCAGGAGAGGTGGCATTTGGCATGAGTCCCCAGAGCCACGGTGAGGGGAGGGGCTGGGGGCCCGTGGTGGGACGCCAAGGCAGAGATCTGGGGGGCTCAGGTGTTGGGGGTGAGGCCTGTGGGGGGTCTGGGGAGTGGCTCAGATGTGGGGGAAGAACGGGGACCCAGTGTCCTGCGCTCAGGGAAGGGCGGAGGGTTGGAGACAAGCATCAGGGAAGAGCTTGAGGGTCCAGAGGCGTGAGGGTGGGGGCTGGGGGTCAGGCGGGAAGGGGAAAGCAGGACCCAGGTTTCCGGAGGTGACGCTGGTTGGAGGGGACGGTGTCAGCTTCTTTGTGTCTCTGGACAGTGACTTGGACCCGAGTCAGGAGGGGAAGGCATGCAGAGGGAGCTGGGGGCCACTGAGACCCTCTGCTTCAGCGTGGGCTCCGCACAGGCTCCGGGGTACCGGGGGCCCTGGGCATGCGCGGAGCCGGAGCCCAGCCTCACCTGGGCCTCCCATCACGCGCCCCCGCAGGGTTCTCGGAGTCGCCCAGGAAGCGGTGCTGTGGGTGGGGGACCCGGCTTGTGCTGCTGGGGCTGGCCACCGCCGCCCTGTGGGCCGGGCTGCTGTCCCTGCTTCTCATGTGGCGTAAGGACACCCCCCGCCCCGCGTGGCCCCCCAGTCCTCCGCGCTCCCTCCCAGACCCTCTCCCCAGGCCCCGGCCCTAGAGCCCCTCACCCCAGCCAGCACCCCCGTTTCCCACCCTCTGAGCAGCTCCCATGGGTGACACTCAAGGCCTCCATCCCCAGCTCGCAGGAGGGGTTTGGGAGGGCGGGGCCGCAGGACAACCCCCCTACCCTGTCACTCTGCCCCTCCCCAGACTGGGATACCCTGCGGAGTCAGAGACTGCTGGAGGAGGCGACTGCCCGCAACGGTACAGGGGGGCAGGGTGCGAGGGGGTGGGTTGAGGGTTAGGACACCAGCTGTCGTCCTGCTTCCGCCAGTGACTGCCATGGCAATGCCCCTCTCTGGGCCTCACAGTCCCCCCTAGGAGCCAAGGGTCAGCCCGTGTTGCTCCCCGCCCTGGGCAGGGGGTCCCAGCCAGCACGGCTTGGAGCAGTGCCCGGCAGCAGCTTGATACACACGCCCCTCCACTCACGACGGGGCTCTGCCCCCAGCGCGCCCCTCATACACCTAGAATATCAGAAATCAAAAAGGCACGGCTTGACCAGGCGCGGTGGCTCACGCCTGTAATCCCAGCACTCTGGGAGGCCGAGGCGGGAGGACCACTCAAGGTCAGGAGTTTGAGACCAGCCTCTGAGCAAGAGTGAGACCCCCATCTGTACTAAAAATAGAAACAAATTAATTGGCCAACTAAAAAAAAAATATATATATATATATATATATATAAAATTAGCCGGGCATGGTGGCACATGCCTGTAGTCCCAGCTACTTGGGAGGCTGAGGCAGAAGGATCTCTTGAGCCCAAGAGTCTGAGGTTGCTGTGAGCTAGGCTGACGCCACGGCGCTCTAGCCAGGGCAACAGAGTGAGACTCTGTCTCAAAAAAACAAAAAAGGCATGGCTAGCTGGGGGCTGTGGCTCCCTGCCATGACCCAGGATTCCCAAGAGAAGTACCATTGCCACTGAATGCCTAATACTTTAGCACCATCCTAAAGTCCAGCCACTGTGAGTTGAGCCATCGTAAGTCAGGGACCATCGGTATCTATAGATGGCAGGAGTTACTGCTGCATGCCTCAGTTTCCTCATCTGTGAAATGGGTGCAAGTTTAGTGCCGTGAGATGGCAGCCAGCAAAGACTCGTGATGTGCTCAGAGAAATGCCCGCCGCTTTTATATTTAATCCTGGGTGAGGGAAGGGCACACATGTTCATTCTACTCTTGCCTGTACCTGCCTGAATTCGAAGGAAGGAAGGAAGGGAGGGAGGGACGGAGGGAGGAGGGAAGGGGGAGGGAAATGTGAGGGGGGCCTCTGTGGTGGGCCAGGGTGGGGTTCAAGGACCTGCCTTTGTGATTCCTGAGGACACTTCTCCTCTCCCGCTGCCCCAGTCTCCCACCTTGCCAAGGACTTGCAGAGACGCCAGCATGACCAGATGGCCCAGAAATCCCAGAGTGAGTGACCTCTGGTTGGCGGGAAGGGGGAAAAGGTCTTGGATGGCCCCGGGGGACACGGAATGTTGAGACCATCTGTGCCACACACACACACACCTGTGAGCTGCAGAGTGAACAGGTGGCCCTGAGAACCCAGGCAAAGAAAGAGTCCGAGGGACGGGGTGGGGGGAGATGGGGAGGCGCCGAGGACTGGCTCGCCACTAAGCCCCTCCCCGCAAACAGCTGCCCAGATGTTGCAGCACATGGAGGAACTCCGAGCTGAACAGAAGAGACTGAAATCTCAGGGTGAGAGACCGGGGCGGGGGTGCAGGGCTGGACTGGGAGGGAGGGAGTGACCCAGAGCCACAGCGGTCTGGGGGGAGGGGACCCTCCGGTCCCTACGCGTCGCCCGGCGACCAGCCCTGCCCTTCAACGCCCACCAGAGTCCGAGCTGTCCGGCCACCTGGATATGCTCCTCGCGGACCTGAACAACCTGAGGGCCCAAGGTGAGGCTTGGCAGGGAATCGGGGGCGTGGGGGGTAGAGAAGGGACAAGGAGGGGACACACCAGTCGCCAGCCGGTGCCTGAGCCCCGCCGCCCTTCCCGCTCTCCCCCCAAGCCTTGAACGCGGGGCGCGCAGCCTCTGACTCGGTGGCGAGACTCCAGGAGGAGGTGGCGAGGCTGCGGGTGGAGCTGCAGCTGTCAAAGGGTGAGCGCTGGGTCGGCGCCCGGGACGCGTGTGGCCGCGCCTGCTGGCCAGTGTGAGCGACGGCGTGGGGGGGGGGTGACTCAAGGCAGCACGTCCCTGCGTCTGTGCAGTCCAAGTGTCGCTGGGAGACACGCAGGCACGTGTGCTCGGATGCGCGGTGCAGCTGTGTGTGACACCATGGATGGGCCTGAGTTTATGGCCGGGCAGGACACACGAGGCGCGCAGAAGAATGTCCCTTCTGACTCCAACAGCGTCCCTCCACCGATCTGGGGGGGGTCCCCCACGATTGTCCTGCCCGTGTCAGAGGAGTCCGGCATTGACCACCTCTCCGTTCCCTTTGCCGCTGTGCTCTGCCTGGCATGGCTTAGCGGGAGGTCACCGGTCCCTCAAGGAAGATTGTCTGCCCAGCCCAGGGGGCCAGAGGGGGTCACGTCTCCAACAAGGGGACAATGGGGATGGTGGCATCTTCCCCAGGGGTGGTGGCCATAGGAGGGCAGCAGGCTGCAGAGAGAGCAGACATTCATTCATTCATTCAATCAATAAATCCCTGTACCTTTATTTGTTTTTAGACAGAGTCTTGTTCTGTTGCTCGGGCTAGAGTGCCATGGTGTCAGCCCAGCTCATGGCAACTTCAAACTCCTGGGCTCAAGCGATCCTCCTGCCTCAGCCTCCCGAGTAGCTGGGACTATAGGCATGCGCCACCATGCCTGGCTAATTTTTTACATATATATTTTTAGATGTCCAGCTAATTTCTTTCTATTTTTAGTAGAGATGGGATCTCGCTCTTGCTCAGGCTGGTCTCGAACTTGTGACCTCAAGCGATCCTCCCACCTCGGCCTCCCAGAGTGCTAGGGTTACAGGCGTGAGCCGCCGCGCCCAGCCAATCGCTGTAGCTTTAACGTGGGGTGGGAACCGGGATTTTACAGCCCTGCTGCCCGGCCCCAAACCAACAGCCCTGCCCTTGAACTGCGATCTCCCGCCGCCGCCGGGAAGCCCCCGCTGCCCCAACCGGGTGAGAGAAGAGGAAGGATCTTTGCTTGGTGTGAAGGAGTCTCGTCCCCTGGGATGTGGGAATCCCAGCAAGAAACCCCACTGTGGTCCCTCGGGGACAGGCAGGGGACGGGGGATTCTGGGTCATGCTCAGTTCTGACAGGTCACCTCCCAGGTCCTACCCAGTCCTTGAGGTCCCCCATGCCCTGGGGACCGAGCCCAGCTCTGAGGCCATGACCAGGTAAGGAACGACCAAGGCTCCTTCCCCAGAGTTTTCTTTAAGGACCCAGAGGTGTCCCTCCCGAGCCCCGCCATCCCCTTTTGCCCTCCCTGCTGTCTTGCCTGGCCAGCATGCCTCCAACGGGAGCAAAATCATCTCAGCTTCCCCAGAAGTGGCCAGGAGCTCCGGTTGGGGGGTGCTGCCAGCGATGGTGGCCGCCAGGGCTGTCGGTGGGGACAGCGCTGGGAGAAAGTGACGCCAGTGTACTTGACCACGGCGCCACCACCTTTGGTCCTGGTGGTTGAGACGTGGCTGGCGTGGCTGGCAGAGACGGCGCTGGCGATGGCGTGCGTGGGGGGGGGGACCCGTCCCTGGCGGTAGCGGGCGCCCGTGGTCGTGATGCCAGCAACTCGGTCAATGCTGGCCGAGTTGACCTTGGAGGTGTCCGCGGCATTGGGGGTGGAAGGTGTTTGAGAAACTGCTGGGCGTGGCACTCACGTGTGGTGGTCGTGTTGGCGACGGGCTGTTGCTGGCCATGGCGGTGGCGGCCAAATGTCGTTGGGCGTGAAGGTCTGTGGTGACAGTGTCGGTGACTGAGGGGTCACTTGCCTCGGGCGTATTTATGGTGATGCTGTTGGCGGTTGAGGAGCTTCAAGCCGTGGGGGGTCTGCGGGCGGTGGCGGTGGTGGGGGAGGGGCTGCTGGGGACCGCCGTGGATGTGCTTGTGGTGGTGGCGTGGGTGGCCGCGGTGCTCCTGCCAGGGAGCTGGCAGGCGCCGGAACCCCAGGGAAGGAGGCAGCCTGCAAGACTCTGTTAGGTGGCTCCGGGGCAGGTCAGCTCTCAGCCCAGACCTAGGAGTGCCCCCAGGAGGACGCTGCCCCCCGCCCGCCCACCTCAGTGCCCACCGCCCCCGCCCCTCCTCCCCCCAGGCGTGACGTGCGACATTTGCCCCGAGGAGTGGGTCCATTTCCAGCAGAAGTGCTACTACTTCGGGGAGGGCGCCAAGAAGTGGCTGCACGCGCAGTACGCCTGCGAGGACATGGGGGGGCGCCTGGCCAGCATCCATGGCGCGGAGGAGCAGGTGCGCCCGGGCTCTGCGGGCGCCGTGGGCAGCAGGGCGCGAGGTGGGGGGCGAGGGATCTCCCAGGCCGCCACCCCCAACCTCCGTGGCAGGTGGGAGGGACCCGGGCCTGTCCCGCCAGTCCTCCAGCCCCGTCTCCCGCCCCCAGGACTTCCTGAGCAAGTGGGCCAGCTGGAAGGGCTCCTGGATCGGCCTGCAGGACCTGGACAGGGAGGGGCAGTTCACCTGGATGGACGGGACCCCCATGGGCTACAGGTGAGCGGGCGGGGCCACCACAGAGGGAGGAGCGCCGGAAGGAGTCCCACCGTGGGGGGGGATCCGGGGTCAGGGAGCGGGACTCTGGGTGCAGGCCAAAGACTGAGGCTCCAAGCACAGATCGGGAGGGCGAGTCTTGGGCGGCAGGGAAAGCAGTGAGAAAGGGGAAAGGGGACACCCAGGCACAGACCCACAAAGTGGGAGCCCGTGCTGGGAAGAAAGGAGGGGCCTGGCTCCGAGAGGGACGTGTCCCTGCCCCCCACCCCGGCCTCTGACCTGTCACCGCCATTCCCTGCAGCAACTGGTCCCCCGGGGAGCCCAACAACCAGGCCCAGGGCGAGAACTGCGTGATGATGCGGGGCTCGGGCCAGTGGAACGACGCCGCCTGCCACAGCAAGCTGGACGCCTGGGTGTGCGACCAGCTGGCCACGTGCGGGCCGCCCACCACCTTGACCCCCGAGGGGCCCCCGGGAACTACTCCGAGCCTTTGACCTTGACAGCCGCCTGCCCGGTCCTCTGTGGTCCTCTCCGCCACCCCTCGCCCACATGGAACCGCCAGGCCCAGAGCGGGCCCCTGAGCACCCTCCACTGAGGCCTGGGTGCCTCCGCGGCCGAGAGGGCCCCGTGACATTTTCACCCACCCAAACTGGGCAGCTGGCCCAGCCCCAGCTCCTCTGCAGCCCCTGCCCCGTCGGACTGTCCCCACTCTGTCCTCCCCAGATGCAGTGCCACAGAACAGAGACCCCAGCTCAGGCAGCGAGACCTCCAGCCCAGCCTGCATCAACACAAAGGGGCCACGATGGCCCACACCCTGGCCCCTCCTCAGAGGCCTGGCCGGGTCTGGTCTGGTCTCTGGGTGAGGCACATGGCAGCTGGGAATTCCAAAGCCTGGTGCCTGAGACCACCGTTGACCACTGTGAGCCACCAAAGTGCAATTCGTACCTTCCCCGCCTTTTGCATGCTTTCTTATGTCATTATAAGAATGTACTAGGTGGAGCCCGCAGATGAAGACTCTGGGGCCCGGGAGACCCCCTGACAATACTGTAGGAGAAGGCAGTGGACCACCCTGAGCCGAGTTCCTCAGGCTGGGGCTGGTGGGGGAGGCTGATGACACACGGCAAGTGCCCAGAACAGGGCCTGGTATACAGAAGGCGCCCACTAAGTGCTGGCTGGGGAGTTGTAGACAAGGTCAGGTCTGGAGATGCTGGCCCCAGCCTGAAGCTAGGCTGGGGTCACCCCATGACCCTGAGGCCACAAGAGGGAGGTCAGGATGGCAGGACATCCCTCATCGGACCCCTCTGTTGCTCAGGCCCACGCTGGGGTCATTCACACCTCCTCCCTTGCCCCTGGCCCCACCTCCAAGCCCTGTGGGCTCCACCGTCCCGACCTCGCTCACAGAGAAAACCAGGGTTTTCTAAAGTCCTACAGGGTCCCTCAGTGACCGCAGAGCCCATCCCACCAGCCCCCTCGCTGTTCCTTGGACGTGCAGCCTTGCCCCCACCCCAGGACCTTTGCACGTGCAGTTCCCCTGCTGGATCCATCCCCCAAGTCTCTGCTCCTGGTGGGGCCCATCCTGAGTTTCCCTCCGCTCCCACCTACCCTTAAATCACACCCCCCACTCCCTGTCCCCCAGTCCCCGCTGTGCTTTCTCACTGTGGCACACTTCCCCTTTCAACAAAACCGCCGTCGACTGATTTCTGCTGCCAGCTCTCCGGTTAGAATGGGAACATCAGGAGGGCAGGCACTTTCGTTCTCAGCGGCGTGCCCAGTGCCTGGCACCGGGTAGGTGCTCGATAAATGTTTGTCAGATTAATAAATCTGTGTGCCCACGGACAAATGACTTCTCTTGGAACCTGGCTTATGACCCAGATCATGGGGTGATGCCGCTTGCCTGGCCACCGAGGGCTGGTGCTGCCTTCCTCATCCTCATTCTCTTCCTCCTCTTCCTCCAGACTTGTTACAAATGCAGATTTTGAGGCACACCCCAAACCTGCAGAATCTGCAACTCTGGGGGTGGGGCCCTGCCACCTTCGATGGACAAGTCCCTAAAGCAAGATCCAGGAATGCCCTGGGGACCTTCCTAAAATGCAGACTTGGACTCAGCGGGTCTGCGGCAGGCCTGAGTCTGCATTTCTGACAAGCTCTCAGGTGATGCTGGGACCACACTTTTGAGCAGCAGAGGTCTAAAGGAGGGGGACAGACGGGACCCCTCTCTGCCTGTCTTACAGGCGCACAGCCAGGCCCGGTTTCTGACATACTGACTGCGGCCGCTTTGCCTACATCAGCACAACCGAGAGGTTAGACAAGGCCGGGCGCAGTGGCTCACACCTGTAATCCCAGCACTTTGGGAGCCCGAGGCAGGAAGATCACTTGAGCCCAGGAGTTCAAGACCAACCTGGGCAACACAGCATGACCCTGTCTCTACAGGCGGTGCGTACCTGTAGTTACAGCTACTTGGGAGGCCAAGGCCAGAGGATCATTTGAGCCCAGGAGTTGGAGACTGCAGTGAGCTATGATGCCACTGCACTCCAGCCTGGTGACAGAGTGAGACCCTGTCTCTATATAAAAAAAAAAAAAGGCTAGGCAAGACCACATGGCACAAACTATGTCTGGTTCCTTTTGCCAACAGTGTCTAAAGGAGCCTGGCCTAAATCCTCCCCCTGGAGCACCCCCACCAAGACGGCCTCCAATTGCAGCTGCAGAAAGTGCCAGCAATGCCCACCAGCTCCCCTGCCTGGCTTATGTCCCCACCGCCTCTGGCCTCACCCAACCCCCAGCCCCATCTGAAAGCTCAAGCTCAGCCAGATCACCCCCCACCCCACCCCCACCCCACGCCCCTGCAAGGTGTTGAGTGGACCTGAGGCCCCACACAAGACACGGACACTGGGAGAGGGGGCGCTCTGCATCCTTTATCTCCCACGGGGTCAGCGGCCCTCCAGGGCCCGGTCTCGCGCGATGACCGCCTCCTCGAACTTGATCATGAGCGTGGTCCCCTTGTGCCAGTGTGCCGTGACCTTGGCAGGGAAGCCGCTGTGCGTGAGCACGGCCTCCACGATGCCCGCCGTGAAGCTGGCGCAGTTGAGCGTGCTGTTCTCCTTGGGCACGGAGATGTACGTGTTGATGAGCGGCTCGCGCTCGATGATGTAGAAGGTTCGCGCGTCGTCATTGGCCTGTTCCAGCTTGTCGGCCTCCTTGCCAAACAGCGCCTTCCACACGGCGCCCTTGACGAAGAGCAGCGCGCCCAGCACCTTGGTCTCGCGCCGGGCACCCTTTTCGCGTGCCACCAACGCATCCAGCACCCGCGCGCCCACCTGGCGGCCCAGCGCAGCCAGGCGCGCCTGCAGCTCGGCCACCGAGAAGACGCGGCTCTGGCAGTGCTGCACCAGCTCGGAGAAGAGCAGCGCGAAGGCGCTCAGGCTCACTTCGGTGCGCGGCCGCGCCAGCGCGCGCTCCAGCAGCGCCGACTTCCCGCGCGTGAAGCGCGCCTCCATGCCGCTGCCCTACGGGGACATGAGGAAACCAGGGTGTCAAGTGCGATAGGAAGGGAACCTGGCGGAAAGGCCCAGGGGAGAACCCAGTAGGGCCCTGGGACCACCCTCTCCCTCCCCCTCCCCCCTCCGGCCCTCGCCACCAGGGTGCGCTCTAGCAGAGACTCTCCACCTGGGAAGAGATGAGAAGAAAAGGAAGGACCAAGCTGCGCATAGACACGCCTCCATCACGCTTAGCCAGAGAAAGACAGCGGAGGGGACAGGCGTACACCCTGGATGAGCAAAGAGGGCTTGGGGCGTAAGGTGGGAGGAGAGGCAAGAGGGCCACCAGAAGCGGGAGCTGGAAAGCACCCCACCTTCGCGGCCTTTGTGTCTCTTCCACTACCTGTGGGAGTAACTAGGAAACTGGTGCAAGGGGGTAGAGGCGTCAGACCTAAGGCAGGGAGGGGACACAGGCAATCTAGCCTCCCCCGCCATGCGCTCCAGCACTGACTACCCTGGGGAACTTCCTGCCCGCCCCCTGCAGAAAGCCAGAGTAAGGCGAGGGTGGGGTAAGAGTGTGTCAAGACCAAAGGCCAGGAGAGGAGAGTTGGGGGCCTGGGGAACAGGCGAGATCTGTGGGGCAGGCCAGGAGTCTCGGGTAACCCCCAACTCAAAGCGCTCAGGCAGCTCGGATTTGCCACGCAGGAAGCCCGCGTCCTTTGCAGCATGGGTGGCCTCGGTTCTACAGGCTGGAAGGAGGGGCCCCGGGAAGGCGTCGGGAGCCCCCCGCCCCCACCCATGCTCTCCAGAAAGGTAGCTGGGCGGGGTGAGAGGCGCGCTGTCAGCCCCGGGGGTTGGGGAAGCCAGGAGAGGGCGCTGTGATCCTCCCATCCGGGCGCTTGAAGCCGCAGCAGTCGGTGAGCGGAAGAGGGAGACCGGAAGGGGGTTGTAGGAGAGGGCGGGGGCGGGGGCGCTGAGACACCCTCCCTCCCACCCCACTCTCGCCCGCTCCAGAGGCAGGATCGGAGGGGCGGCTGAGAGGCCCGCCCCACCATGCACGGACCCGGCCAGAGGGGTCTAGGGGTGCCGAGGCGGCCCCCACAAGGTCTGCACGGCGCGGGGTGGGGGAGCTAGCGGGGGGCGCGGGGGACCAGGCCGCTCCAGCACGCGGCCGCCCCCAGGCGCAGGGCCCGGAGCGCGCGGGATGGGAATAGGGAGTGTTGAGACCCCCTCACTGGGCTGCGATGGGGGTAGGCGAACTGGGGGCCCCGAGACCCCCGCCCCGGAGCTCTGGACCAGGGAGGAGCCCACCCCTTCCTCGTCGCATCCCGGTGCGGGGGGACCGGGGACTGCGGACGCCGAGACCCCGGCCCAGGACCCACAGGTCCTCAGGGAGGGGGCGGGGAGCGGACGAGGCCCGGCACGGGCAGGGGTCGCGGGCGGACGGGGGTCTCACCGGGAACCGAGGCCGTCAGCTCGGCTGAGCTGCTTTACGGCGCTGTAAAAAGGCGCGGCGTGCGCAGGCGCGAGGTGGGCCGGGCCTGCGAGTGGGCGGGGCGTGGGGTGGGCGGGGCCCGAGGGCGGCCGCCAGGGGGCGCGCGTGTCCGCCGGCCCGGACGGAGAGGTGCCCGGGGTGGGCCGGCCTTGGGTGGCCTGGGATGAGGGGGACAGTAGCACGCGTGGTCACCTGCTCAGGGGCACGCATATGACAGTGGGCACACGTCTGTTGTCTCACGGGCACGTGCATGCCTTTGGGCACGGGCACGAGCTCTCGTCTCTAGGGACACCTGTGTCCTTGGGCACGTTGTCCTCTTGTCTCAAGTACGTCCCTAAGCCATGGGGCGTGCCACATTTGGAGTCATTCACAACTTGGGTTCGTGCTCAGTGGCGCGAATACACTCGCAGGCGCTCGTGGGTACACACTTAGGAGCTCGTATATACCTGTGGGCCCAGGTACACTCAGGCCACTTACACTCGGGGGCATGGGGGCTCAGCTCCACGTCCAGGGACACGCGAGTACTCACACAGGGCGTTCATTCGCACCTACCCTGGTGTCCCAGCGTTTTCACTTGTCCCACCCCCAAGTCCACTCACTCGCAGACTTCCAGGTCCTGAGACCCCTCAGTCGCCCCAATAACAGGTCCCAAAGCCACGTGCTTGTCCCTAGACTTTATTCATTTCTCTTCCCCAATCACAAAACGTGAGTGCAGAAATAAATGGACACGAGCATGTGCCCTGAACACACAGGGTGACGTAATCAAGCTCTGGCACAGGGAGTGCAAGTCACACCCTGTGACTTTCACATGTATCGCAGTGTGCAACACACACCTCCCGCCATGACACGTTTATGCATGCAACATCCCACAGTGCACTCATGCACGTTTACGCGGACAAGGAGACAGGCACACACGTGTGATGCATGTCACCAATACGACACTCACAGTGACACACGGACACTGACAGCCACCCACCATGACATGCCTATAGTCACATATGTCACATGACACAGGCGTGCACACCACACTCACTGTGCCTCCAACATTCATCATCACCCTTCACATTCTGGGGGGCACACTGAAACGCCCGCCCTCCACAAAATGCTCACACGCATGCACACACACACACGCACACACACACACACACACACACACACACACACGCACGCGCACTTGAGAGCAGCTCCCCAGCTCTCATTCACCACGACACACGATTTTCTATATTTGGGCCGAGGGGCAGGTTCACATTAGACTTGGGGACTCCATTTCCGTTTTCGTTGGCAGATGCAGTCCCGTCCTCCAAGCCGAGGCTACAATGGCATCTCATTTGTTCCAGCTGGGGCTCTGGGGGTTGGGGACGGAGAGACCCAAGGTCAGGCACATCCTGCCCCTGGGAGAGGAGCCAGGGCTGGATCCGAGGCCCCACCCTCATCCACCTCCCTGTGGCCCGACTTACATGCACTTGGCTACTTCTCCAGAGCTTGTAAGATTTTCACTATGTTTGTGTTGATTTTGTTTATTTCTGTCGGGGGGTGGGGTGGTGAATGGGGACAGCTGAAGCTGGGTGGAACCTCAGACAAAGGTCCCTCTCTGCCGAGCCCCCGGCCTGCGGTGCAGCAGAGCCTATGTATTTGGGGTGCCCGTTCCCAGCCGCCGTTAAATAGCTCCCGAGTGACTCAGAGGGCAGCGTCCATCATCGCCCCTCCAAACACTGAGCGGTGGGAGGGCAGGACCCCCGCTGTCTCCTCCCCTGAATCCTCCGGCCCCTCCCCTCCAGCGACGAGCACCCCACCAAGGACAGGGCTGGCCGGCACCTGCTGGCTGTGTCTCCAACTTCTCCACCTTCTTCCTGACCTCGGCGATTCTCTCCTCAACAGAGTGGAAGCCCTCCTTCTGCCTCTTCTCACACTCTTGAATCAAGGCTGACACTGAGGGCAGGCAGTGGGGGTGTCTGTGAGGCCACCCCTCTGCGGAGCCCCGCCTCAGCTCCATGGGTCTGCCCCAGACCCTCTCTGCTCACCGTTCCAAAGCTCCGCTTTCAAATTCTGCACCTCCTTCGACATCTCAGAATCTGTTCAAGAGGGAACAGGAAAACCCTTCCAGCTCCTCCATTGGGGGGAAAGGGACAGGAAGAGTGTGGGGGAGGGAAGAAACAGTGGTGGCTGGGACTGCACGTTAGTACAACCTCTGTGGAAAACAGTGCAGAGATTCCCCAAAGAGCTAAAAGTAGACCTACCCTGCGATCCAGCAATCCCGCTGCTGGGTATCCACCCAAAGGAAAAAGAAATCATTTTATCGAAAAGATGCACTGCACTCGAATGTTTATTGCAGCACAATTCACAATGGCAAAAATGTGCCATCAACCCAAGTGCCCATCAATTCATGAGTGGATTAAGAAAATGTGGTTTCTGTATACCATGGAGTACTACTCAGCCATAAAAAGAAGTGAATTAATGTCTTTTGCAGCAATTTGGATGGAACTGGAGACCATTATCCTAAGTATCTCAAGAACAGAAAAACAAACACCACGTGTACGCTCTAATAATTTGAAACTAATTAATGGGCACAGAAGGAAATAAAAATTATTGGAAATCAAGAAAGAGGAAGGGGGAGGAGGGAAGGGGTAAAAACCTACCTAACAGGTGCGGTGAACACCATCCGGGTGATGGGCACATTTATAGCCCTGACTAAAGCATTATAAAAGCTATCCAGGCAACAAAAACATTTGTACCCCCTTCATATTTTGAAAAAATAAAAAGAGATAGGGTGGAAAGGGCAGCTTCCCCGGTGCCCCACGCCCCCCAAGAATAAACACTCACTTTTCACCAGGATTAGAGCCGAGAGAATGATGCAAAACAGTAAGGCCACGGTGAGGAGGACGTACAGGCTCATGATGGCCCTGTACAACCAGTGGGGGACCTGGGCAGGGTCCGAGGGTGACTTGGGCTGGGCTGGGAATGGGGTGGAGAAACAGGCCGGGTGATTCACCAGCGCCCAGCACCATCGCTCAGACTGTCCACCAAGGACAGCTCACTCTTCCCAACACTATCAGCAGCTGTACCCATCCACGACACTGCCACCAACATTCACCCCCCGTGATTACCCCTAATACTGCCTGACACCCTTACTAACTCCGTCACCAACACTCCCCAATGCCAATGCCCACGAGTGCTGGTCTGTTTCGAGTTGCTCTAAAGGAGTACCCGAGACTGGGTGATTTATAAAGAGATCCCCTGGCAGGCCGGGCGGGGTGGCTCATACCTGTAATCCTAGCACTCTGGGAGGCCGAGGCGGGCGGATTGCTCAAGGCCAGGAGTTCGAAACCAGCCTGAGCAAGAGCGAGAGCCCGTCTCTACTATAAATAGAAAGAAATTCATTGGCCAAGTAACATATATAGAAAAAATTAGCCGGGCATGGTGGCGCATGCCTGTAGTCCCAGCTACTCGGGAGGCTGAGGCAGGAGGATCGCTTGAGCCCAGGAGTTTGAGGTTGCTGTGAGCTCGGCTGACGCCACGGCACTCACTCTAGCCTGGGCAACAAAGTGGGACTCTGTCTCAAAAAAAAGAGAGAGAGAGAGAGATCCCCTGGCTCACGGTTTTGCAGACCGTACAAGAAGCGTGGCACCGGCACCAGAGTTGCCACCATTGTCACCGTCAACTGACCTCATCGGTTCTATTGGCTTCCTTCCCAATTCAACACCTCGTCACTTAACATTCACTCTCACTAACACTGTCCCGCGAACCTTTGCCAAGTCGATCAACAACACCATCCCCAGCATTTCAGATACCCCGTCTGCGTCACCATCCTCGATGCCACCACACTGCACACCGTTCAGCCTCCTGGTCCCTGCAGCGCCCTCCCACACTCACCCCTTCGCAAGGCTGTGGGATGAGGGCAGGCGGCATCTGCTCACCTTGACTCGTGAGCCGTGGGTGACCACCCTTTGGCTGGTTCTGGTTTCTGAAGGCCAAGGTGATATTCTCATAGTCAGGGTCTTTGTCACCTGTGTGTGGGTCAGTGGAAGGGGTTGTGGACACCTGCCCAGAGCTCTGGGGATTTGGGGGGGCCAGTCAGGGATCTTGGTTCACCCAGCCTCTGCACACAATACATTTCTGGGGGCTAAAAAAAACAAGAAATGAGGAGGGCTGGGTGTGGTGAGTCACGCCTGTAATCCCAGCACTTTGGGAGGCCAAGGCAGGAGGGATCGCTTGAGGCCAGGAGTTTGAAATCAGCCTGGGCAACATAGCAAGACCCCATCTCTAAAAAAAATTAAAAATTAGCCAGGTGTGGTGGTGCTCGGCTGTAGTCCCAGCTACTCAGGAGGCTGAGGCCGGAGGATCGCTTGAGCCCAGGAGATCAAGGTTGCAGTGAGCTGTGATGGCGACACTGCACTCCAGCCTGGGTGACAGAGCGGGACCCTGTCTCTAAAACAAAAAAAGAAATAAGGAGCGAGGAACTAAGATCTGCTTCTTGGTTAAGCAGAGTGGGTGTATGTGGGGGCTTGGGGGACATATTCTCTCTCTCTCTCTCTCTCTCACACACACACACACACACACACATCTTGGAGGGAAAGGAGCCTTCCGGCCCCTCACCTCTCCCATCCCATCTCTCCTTCCCACCCTTCTCCCTTCCCACCTCGATGTCCCTAACCTTCCCGATGGGCTGGGGACCCCCGTTTCTTGTCCTTGAAAGCAGCCGCCTGCATCTCGACCTTCTGGTACCTTCTGTGTACTTTCCTCAGCTCCCATGGCCCACAGAATGCTAGTTTGTTCACACACATCCCCGCCCACCGGAAGATGTCGAGGCAGATGGGGAAATCTCGGGGTGCAGGGGCAGAAAAGAGGAGGCAGCCTCCTCCTCTCCTCTTAGGGATCCACAAGCCTCCTTTATCATTGCCCCTAGATTAAGGAGGGTCTTCGGAGACCAAAGGTATCAGGGAGGGCCAGGAAGAGAAGCCCCTAGACGTGGGGACAGAACAGAGTGGTGGGAAACTTTGTAGGAAGCTGTGTGTGTGTGTGTCCCTGGATGAACCTCATTCTCCTGCTTCCTCTCTGTCTCAAGCTGTGACACTTCAGGGTCCCACTTTTTAGGGTAAGGGCAGCAGGGCTTGGAGGTAGGATTCCTGGGGGCCCCCCACGCCTCCCTCCGCTGACCCCCTGTCCCACCCCCCAGCTCCACCCTAAGAAGTGCTACTTCTCTAAGGCCCAGTGGAGGAAAGTGGAGGAACGGATGTGAGGCAACAGGGACTAACCACTGGAACGCCACACCCGCACATCTGGGACTAAGGCCAGAGTCACCTCCCTCTCATCTCCTGCTTGGTACAGCTTCCCCTCCACCCTGAGACCCCCGATGTCTTAATCTCGCCCATCCATCCGTGCACGTGTGCACGTTTGCACACACACTTCCAAGCAGTCCCAATCTGCTCACAGAAACACACCACACACTCGTTTGCATGCTTGCATTGTGTCCCCCAGGGAAATAGACATCCGTGTGCATTCACGCACCTACACACTGTCTAGAAGTGTGCCTTAAAACTTTCTTTGTGTTGATCTGACCTTGAACACAGGGGTTATGAAAGATAATAGTTACCCAAGCTATTACCATTTCAGCATGTATATGACATTTAAAAATACATGATTCTGCTGACTGGGGCAAACAACAAAAAAAAAAATTCATGAGCTAGCTTACCTTCCTTTATTTATTTATTTATTTATGTTGGTACTAAGTATGTATTGATTGAGCATGTTATTTTGGACTGGTCACATGATTCCAAGTGCTAAATGGCTGCTGTTGGACAGTGCAGGTCTAGATTATTACAGTTTTTCTCCCTTTGGGGAAAAAATTAGATTTTCTAACTATGGGCAGAAAGTGAGTATACTTTGGTCTCAAATACATGGTTAAATTTGAAGTAAATTTGGAATGATTATTTCTAAGATCTCATGAAGATAATGCTACCTTTTCTAAAGTATTGCCAAACTCTGTCTCTCTAAGAAAGATCAATTTAATAGGGATTAGATGTCTGCCTGGGACCACCTTCTGATGGAACAGCTGCAGAGGAGATGGACCAATTGGGAGGGGGCTCTGCTCTTTTAAGAAAGAAAATGTGTAGTCAAAGCTCATGTAGGGTGAAAAAGAAAAAGAGGAAATAAATTAAATTTAAATAAATAAATAAAGAAGAAAATGTGTCCTAAATCCAGCCAACTATAAACCAGGGATTGGTTTAGGATGGGCACATGATCCAGGCCCAGCCAATCAGAGTCTAAGATTTGGCACAGGGGCGGGCATTGGAGCCAGATCCAGCCAATGATACTCTGTTCTGGGACTTTTGTTGGTATAACCAGGAAAAAAAAGCCTTTCTCTCTTTTTTCCCCCCTCCACTGGGACTGCCAGTTGGGGAGGGTGTAAGCCTGGACTTACGACAGAGCAGCACCTACTTGAAAGTGAAGGCAGCACTGAGAAAAGCAGACCTGAGAGGAAATCTGTGTCCTAGAAACATCATTTGAGACCCTGGATCCAGCCATACCTGAAACTGTTGTTCTAATCTTGGGCCTTTCAGTTACACAAGCCAGAAACTTCCTTTTATTTTTGCTCAAGCTAGTGGGGTCTCTGGCATTTGCAACCAGAAGAATTTTGCCTACCCACAGGGGCTAGGCATTGGCTGATGAGGAAACAGAGGCTCAAGTAGAGATCTTGCCTGTCCAAGTCACATATGCAGGTATGATCTCCAAGTCTGCACTCTGGGACAGGAGGATGGCTGAGTTGGAATTGGGGGCTCTGAAGAGGCCCTGCTTGGAGTCCAAATACAGGAGGACAATTGAGTCATTAGAGACAAAGAGGCATTCACACAAGGGTATGGG
Organism: Mirza zaza; assembly: GCA_008750895.1. NCBI lineage: Eukaryota > Metazoa > Chordata > Mammalia > Primates > Cheirogaleidae > Mirza > Mirza zaza. The sequence continues at coordinate 49,001 of VSMD01085229.1, forward strand.
GACAATGAGGTCCCTCCCCCCATGCACACACGCACCAGTGAGGAGGTGGAACTCACAAGGCACAAGACTCACCCTATCTGGTCCTGACCACACTTCTGACTCATGGGTCCCAGAGCACACCCATGGCCACAGTGGTGTCAGGAAGGAGGATCTGGGAAGGGAATCCCTGGCTTGGAATCTGGGTGGGCTCCTGGGCACCAGGAGTGTTTGTGATCTCTAATCATGGCCACCACAATCAGACGGGGGCTGGGGCATGTAGTGGGTGGATGGCAGTGAGAGGAGAGTCCAAAATCCTGCAAACCAGAACCTCACCCTGTCACCTATTTTCCAGTTGTGACCATTGAATCTGGGATCCCTTTCAAGACTGGGTGCTAGAGAACCCAGCACCTGAAGTCTGTCGTTGCACCTCTTGGGGGCTGACTGCCAAGACTCATGGGTTAGGATTCCTGGACAACTGGGCCCTGAGTCACTTGGCTTCGTCTCTCCAGGGAGCTAGGGCAGGGGACACCAGGCGTTTTGCCCTCTGAGGCATTCAGTACTCATCCTGGGTGCAGTGGAGACTCGATGTTGGAAGCGCAGGAGTCTGTCTGGAGCGTATATGTGTCTGCTCTCCTCACCAGGCACCTACCTGTGATTCTCAGTGTGCGTTCAGGGGTGCCTTTCTGTGTGCATGTGTGTCTGTGGGTACATGGGTGTGTCTGGGGACGTGATGTCTCTGTGTGACCATGGTGAGTTGTATACTGTGGGTGTACACGCAGTCTGTACACCTGGGTGTTGTCTCTAAGTGTACACATGGCTATTTATTCAACAGACATTTACTGAGCACCTACTGTGTACCATGCTCTATTCTAAGCCTCAGGGAGGGATACAAGGAGCAAACACTTCCCCTGCCCTGTGTTTCCTACTCTAGTGTTCATGAGGCGTAAGTGCCCTGCGCACACCTGTTGTAACTGACTTCTTGCAACTGCACCTGCACGTTAGAAAACGTAAGCTTATGATGCCTGACCTCAGGTGGACGTTCTCTGTGGGCCCCTGCGAAGATTCCTTCCTGTCGGTGACCTGACTTTGCCTGGGCCTTGGGGGCTCCTCCTCCAACAGGGGGAGGGGGGATCTCAGGGCTCTGGGCTGAGAGATGATTCAGGGCCCAGCCCTGACCCTGGAGCTGCTGGGGTCTTGGGGCCCTGAAGCGTCCCATCCACTACCCAGACCGACCCTGATCCTAGATGACGCTTCATTTTGGGGGTGTGTGGCAGAATGACCCGGAAACTTCCTGGGAAGGTCAGAGACCTGAGGGTGACCATCAAGGTGGCCTCAAACGTGAGTGTCACTTCCCTTCCTGGAGGCGGTCGCCAGCCTTGGGTGGCGGTGGCATTAAAGGAAGCCTAGGCCCTGTTCTCGGGGGAAAGGGTGGGAGACAGCTTGGGACGAAGCGGGGTGGGGCAGAAGACAGTCGCGGTACTCGCGCCCCCCAATAAGGAAACCACGCGAGGCTCAGGTGCGCTCCGTTAACATCATCATCATCAGCGTCTCCTGGTTTATTTCCAGCCCCGCCCCCGGCCTGACCCCGCCCCCCGCCCGCGCGGCGCACGCGCGCCCTCAGGCGCCGGCGACCTGCAGGCGACAGCAGCGCGCTCCCGTCCAGTCCATGCCCGCGCACTGGCAGTGGCATGTGGTCTCGGCGCGCACGTCCCACGAGCCGCAGGCTGAGCCGCACGTGCAGCCGGTGATGGCGAAGCCTGCGGACGGGAGCGGGGAGCTTGGACCCCGAGCTGGGGGACTTCGTGGGTGGGGCTCCGGGTGGCTGGAGGCTCCCACTAGGGAATGGGCGCGCCGGACGCATGGAGGAGGGGGCGGGGCGGCTGGGGACCTGGACACCAGTGTCCTAAGGAAGTGGGTCCCGGAGCTGGGGTGGGCGGAGAAGGCTGGGGGTCCAGACCCGAACCCGGGGAAGTAGACGCGGGGACTGCAAGGGACTTGGAACAGAGCTGGGAGCCTGGATAACAGACTTCTCCACTCACCTGCGGGACAAGTGGCCAGGTCTCCCCTGGAGGTGACAGTCCGGCAGTTCAGGACTATGTTGCCTAATGCCCCCAAAACTGCAGGAGGGGGGAAGGGGGCGCTGTGAGACCGAACTGCCCCCTCCCATCCTCCTGCTGCCCCACCCTGGCGATTTGGAGAAGGCCTAGGTGGCCCAGGCCCTGGGGGACAGCTCCCCACCTCCCAGGATCCCCTGTCTTGACTTGGGGTGTCTTGGGAAGGTTTTGGGGGAGCAGGTGGAGTTGGGCTTGGAGCTGTTGCTAAAGGCGGGGCCGCGTGGGGGTTGGGAGTGGGGTTGGATTTGAGGATGAGATTTGGTTCGCTCTGGGGCTGGGTTGGGGTCAGGTGGGTGCTGGGGATCAGGGAGATCTCTGGGACCCTTGGCGGGGCTGGCTGTGGGGGTCCTCACTTAGCGAGCTGGTGCTCTCCTGGATCTTAGCATCGATGGCTTCATCCACCGGACACAGTGTCTTGCTGGACACCAGCAGCCCCAGGACAGGGAGGAGGAGGAGGGAGAGAGCCTTCATCCTACAGGTGCTGCAGGAGGGAGCCGAAAGATACTTTCCATGGTGGGGAGGGTCAGCCCCCAGACCAGGGTCCCTGTGGGGAATAGGGATGGGGGCCCAGCTCTGCCCCTGGCCCCCCATATGGGGGCTGTGGCAAGGGCAGGAGCAGCTGTCACTTACCCTCCGGTGGGCTCAGCTGGCCAAGTCTGGAACAGGAATTCCTACGCCACAGCTCTCTCTGTCAGAGGTCTCTGGGTGTGGCTAGTAAGTCCCTTGGCCCCTGACCCACCCTTCCCACATCCGGGCTAAGAGGAAGGCCCCAGAGCACACTCTAAGTTGGGGGGGGGACTCTACCTACCTCCCTGCCACTGCTCCACCTTCAATAGCCTGTCCCGCTGCGTCCAGGGTCTAGGCCCAGGAAATAGGGCAGCTGCCATCGATGGACTATGCTCGTTCACACCCATTGCTAGACACGAGCGGGGGAGGGCGACATTTTTTCTGGAAAGAGTCAAACAGTAAATGTGTTCAGCTTTACGGGCCACGCTGTCTGCACCGCTCAACTCTGCCATTGTCGCGTATGGATGACATTGATGCTATATAAAAAGTGGGCACACTGTATTCGAGGAAAAGTTTATTTATGGACACTGGAATTTGAATTTCACTATCGCCACAACCAGGCGTGGCGGCACGTGCCTGTAGTCCCAGCTACTCAAGAGGCTGAGGCAGGAGGGTCGCTTGAGCCCAGGAGTTGGAGGTTGCACTGAGCTATCATGATGCCACTGTACTCTAGCCTGGGTGACAGCAAGATCCTGTTGATAGATTTTTTTTAAAATAATGTACTTTTCTTAAATGTTCAGTTTGATGCATGTTGACAAATGTATATACCTGCATGCTACTTGTTTTGTTTTTCCCAAGTGTGTGTTTTTTAAATCAGGTTTCATTAAGGTGTCATTTACATATAGTGAAATTCTGGGGACAGTCTTGGATCCATCACGACCAAATACTTTAATTTATAATTGGGGGAAAAGGGGGTTTCTGAAAGCCTGAAGGAAAAGGTCTCCTTGTTCCCTGAAGCCACAAGAGAGTATTTTTCTGCCCACAGGACTGATGTTCCTTGTGAATATTCATAACGGCCACCAGCTTGTTCTCCTGTTAATATACATCTGTCCTTGAAGCCTTAAAGGGGGCTGGTATCACTTGGAAGCCTAGAAACTGTTGCCATCCTGTGAAACCGACCTCCAGAGGAAACCTGGCCTCTGATTAGCTGCCTTACAAGATGACAACTTGTTGCCCTGGTGACAACGTCGCGATGCCTGGCGGCTCTGCCAAATCAGAAAAGAATTATTGACACTTGCTTCCCCTCCCATGTGAATGATGGAAAATACAACTTAAAGCCTTGGCCAGATTTCCAGCTTGCAGTATAGGAGAGACCAGGCGGCTGCCAGCAGCGTCCTTGGCAGAGGACAGGCCGATGGCTGTGGCAGGAGCCGCTGAGGCCGGGCTGTGTCTCGGGGCAAGTGGCAGCGAGACCCTGGAGAGTCCCAGTGTTAAAGTCCCTGGGTTTAAGGCCAGGTGCGGTGGCTCACGCCTGTAATCCTAGCACTCTGGGAGGCTGAGACGGGAGGATCGCTTAAGGTCAGGAGTTCGAGACCAGCCTGAGCAAGAGCGAGGCCCTGTCTCTATAAGAAATATTTTTAAAAAATCATTTTAAAAAGACCCTGGGTTTTCCTTTGCAGATACCCACTCGCTCCTCTGTGTTCCTGCCGGGGAAAGGGAACTTCCTCCAGAAACTGACAAATGCCTCACTCCAGGGCTCTTGGTGAGTTCTGAGATGATCTCAGAACCTTAATCCTGTGTTAAGCAATTTATGCACATGATCTCATTTAATCACCCCAAACACTGAGTCAGGTAGGAATGATTATTATCTCCGCTCCACAGAAGGAAATAGTGAGGCCCAGAGAGGCTAAGTAACTTGTCCTGGGTCACACAGCCAGCATGTGGAGCAGCAATTCACCAAAACCGTCACATTTCAGCCACAATGCTATGTGTGTATGGGAGGGGGTTGTTGCTGCTTCTTCAAAAAAGTATTGTTCTTTTGAGAATATTCCTAAAGCTTTTCTTTCTCTTTTATAAAGTTTATAGTATGTAGTTAAGGTGTACAACATGATGCTTTCAGATACCTATAGACACTGGGTGGCAGGTGGGATGGCTCACGCCCGTAATCCCAGCACTTTGGGAGCCCAAGGGAGGAGGACCACTTGAGGCCAGCCTGGACAACATAGTGAGACCCCATTTCTACAAAATATTTAAAAACCAGCTGGGTGTGGTGGCATGCGCCTGTAGTCCCAGCTACTCAGGAGGTTAAAGCAAGAGGATTGCTTAGCCCAGAAGTTCAAGTCTAGCCTGGATGACAGAGCCTGTCTCTAAAAAAAAAGAAAAGAAAAGAAAAGAAAAAAACCAAAATGAAAGAAATAAAGTATCTTTATTTTAAAAGGAATCAAATAATATAGGTGTTTCTAAAATAAAAGTTCCCCTGTGTTCCTACTCCCCCTAGAGTAACCAAGAAATGGGGGGTCAGTTATGAAACAACCCACACCCCCTTGATTGAGGAAGTGTGGATGGAAGGGAAGGGGTGGGGACAGGGGGCCGTCTGGTCACAGTTTCCTGGAATAAAATTGAGCCACCAGCCTCCACCGCGTGCCCCAGGACTGCTCACGTGCTAGCTCCCACACTCTCCCCCAATAGTCATGTGCACTTTGTACACATGGAAAAATTGATCCTGTGGAAGTAGAGCCGCCTTGAAAAGGTCACTGGCCAGCTAGATTTCAGAGCCAGACTTGTCTGATGCCATAGTCCTTATGCTTTTAGAGATGGGGTCTCACTCTGTTGCCCAGCCTGGAGTGCAGTGGCGTGATCATAGCTCACTGCAGCCTCAAACTCCTGGGCTCAAGCGATCCTCCTGCATCAGCCTCCCAAGTAGCTGGGACTATAGGCACATGCCACCACACCTGGCTAATTTTTAAATTTTTTGTAAAGGTGGGGTCTTGCTGTGTTGCCCAGGCTGGTCTCAAACTCCTGGCCTCAAGCGATCCTCCTGCCTCGGCCTCCCAAGTAACAGGTGTGAGCCAGGAAGCCGGACCCTCACTTTTTACCAAAGCTTTGTCCCACCCACAACACAGCAGGCAAAAGTTGAGGGGCACAGGGACAGACCTGTGGAGCCCCCTCTGGCCACCTGATCTCTGTCTCCTTTGCATCCCTTCCTGCCTTGCCCTGCCCAGAGCACTGGAGCAACAAAAGCAAAGGCTCCAGAGACTTCGAGCCAGCTGGGTGGTTATGCACAAGGAAGCTGGAACCCCTTCCTGGGATCAAGTCCCAGCTCAAGGCCACTAGCTGTGCAGCCCGAGCAAGTAGCTAAGCACCTCTGGGCCTCAAGTTTCCCCATCTGTAAAATGGGAGTGTTATTAGTGACAACCTCACTGACCGTGGTGGGGACTAGGTGAGTGCTTTATGGGCATTTACAAGGCAGGGCGCTGCACACAGTTAAATGCTTCATACACGTTGCCTTTCATTATTATTTTTCTAGAACTTTCCCGGCCACCAACAGAGATTGAGACTCTGAGCTCAGAAGGGAACTGCGGACCCCCCCCCCCCGAGGTGGACACCCTGTATTGCTAGGATTTCCCTTTCCTGCCCAGCCCACACGCAGCCCTGGGGACCCCACAGTTCTGGTCCCACCGGAAGGGAACCTTCCCACTCGCAGGGCGATTTCCTCACCCAGACGCCTTTTCACAATGTTCTTGGCAGCGGCTGTTGGTTAACTTGTGTTCTACGATTTTGAGCAACTTTACGCACACACACACAAAAGGAAGCTCCCCTTGCTTCCTCCATGTCAGGGCTGCCCTGGGGGCTCTGGCCTCCCTCCTGCGCTGTCTCACTTCCACGAGCTGTCCTTAGCTAACCGAGTGACAGCACTTCCTTTTCCTGTCTGGGGCCACTAAGCCCCCTTTGGGGGCCTCCAGGCATTTCTTATTTTGTCCCCATTTCTCTGCCCCCCGGGGGCTCTGGTTTCACCACGCCGCCACCCCCTCTCCCGGCCCGGCCAGCAGCTCTCATTTGCCCTGTCCTCTCACTTTTCTTATTTTTTATTTTATTTTTTAGAGATGGGGTCTGGCTCTGTTGCCCAGGCTGGGGTCGAAGTAGTACAATCATAGCTCATTGTAACCTCAAACTCCTGGGCTTCAGCAATCCTCCCGCGTCAGCCTCCTGAGTAGCTGGGACTACAGGTGCGTACCATCCTAATGGACTAATTTTTTAATTTTTTTTTAAAGAGATGGGGTCTTGCTATGTTGCCCAGGCTGGTGTTGAACTCCAGGGCTCCAGCCATCCTCCCGCTTCGGCCTCCCAAAGCATTGGGATTATAGGTGTGAGCCACCACGCCCAGCATATTTTTCATTTTTTCTTTATTTATTTTTCCTCATTTTTTAAAAAAGAGGTGAGCAAGTTCAAGACCACAAACCTTTCCCTTTCACTATGTCAATGAATTATAATATTATTCTAGAGAGTCTCCTGTGTACCACAAAGAGGAGAACTCCCACCCTGTGATGCGTATAAACACAGGTGATCACCACTGTTCTCACCTAATAATCATAATCATTAATAATAATTAATTACAATGTAACCGCAAATGACCCTCAGACCTGTCCTCATTTCAGGCTTCCCTGCTGAGGTCACGTGTCCAGTTGCCTCAGGGAGTCCCACAAATAACACATTAAAAGATGTATCAGGTTGTTACTTTCTGTTCAAACGAAGTAGTTGCTGAGAGAAAGAGAAAAGTCCTTCTTTAGAGAATCGCAGCTAATTGCAGCGGAAGGAATGATAAAGTTGGAAATAATCCTAAAGAGATTATGGATTAAAAATCAGTGGCTGTTAACATCTTTTTTTTTTTTTTTCCTTTTCTTTTTTTAGAGATAGGATCTTGCTCTGTCGCCCAGGCTAGAGTGCAGTGGTGTCAGCCTAGCTCACATCAACCTCAAACTCCTGGGCTTAAGCGATCCTCCTGCCTCAGCCTCCCGAGTAGCTGGGACTACAGGCATGCGCCACCATGCTCTGCTAATTTTTCTATTTTTATTATAGTAGAGACGGGACTCTCATGCTCAGGCTGGTCTCGAACTCCTGACCTCCACCGATCCTCCCACCTCCGGCTCTGAAAGTGCTAGGACTACAGGCGTGAGCCACCACGCCTGGCTCGATGCGTGGTAACATCTTTATGTGGAGACTTACCGGTGACTAGGGACACCTCCCAAACCCACCGATCATCTGTAGTGAGAGGACATTATGGATTCCCGCATGTGCTGCGACAAGAAGTACCCGGCCCCAGCAGCAAGGCATTATTCCGGCTACAGCTGAACCTAATTCTAACAGAGGCTCTAGCCCTGTCCTGTTTATAGGGGAAACATGAGAGCAGGAATGGTGAGAAAGCAAGCTGCCAGCCAAATCCAGAATAAGGCTGTTCCCCAGGACCGGAAAAAAAACGAGAAAAACCACACCAAGTATCAGTAAATACCGTGATGCAAAGATTTGGAGGAACGGCATAGCAGGTAAGGAGAAGGTCGTGTGCAAAGGTCCTGGGGCAGGACCGGTGTGGTGCGTGGGAGGAACAGCAGCCAGTCCAGCCAGGAGGTGGGAAATGGAGTTGGGGAGGGGACCTGGCTGGAGGTAGAAGACGCTGGATTTTATTCTCATAGGAGGGTCCTTGTCGTTTTGTTGTTGAGACAGGGTTACTGTAGCCGGGATCTCCGGGGCTCAAGCGATCCTCCTGCGTGAGCCACCGCGCACGGCCTCATGGGAGGGTTTGGAGGATTCTGCCTAATGAATGTGGAGGGCTTGACCGGGATGCTCAGGGAGAGCCTGAGGAATGTCACCAGCTGTGCCTCACAGGGACCCACAACTATTTGCAGAGTCAATATTTGTCTTGAGGGCAGACACATGACGTTATTGAAGTATAAATAAGGGGCAAGTCGCGGAGGCGGTTTAAGCAACAGTTGTGTCCCCGCCGAGAAGCGCTGGATAACCCCTGACCTACTTCCTTGTCGCCTCGCATTAGGGTCACCCGATCTCCAGTTACAGGCCCGAAAGAGCAAAGAAACCTGGGGGGGAAAAATTTTTTTGGAGCCACGGCGCCCCCTGGCGCCCGCGCCGCGCGCCTGCACGCGCCGGTCCCGGGGCCTCCCCGCAGGGAGCGGGTTTGAAACCACGTGGCTCCGTCTCCCGCCGGCTGAAACGCGTCCCTGCCCGAGGCCCGGGCCGGGAAGCGGCGCGCGCAGCCCGGGCGTCCCCCGGGGTCTGCGCCGGCCGCCTCCGGCCCCGAACGCCATGCACCTGCCAACGCTGCGCGGCCACCTTTCTGGGCCCGGAGGGACCCGGGAGCGGAACTGCCGAGTCCCCAGGGCGGGGTCCAGGAGCGCGGGCGCTGGGTCCGAGGTCCCGACCTCAAAATCGAGAGGGTCCCCGTCTGGGTCCGGGCTTCCCCTCCTGGTCGCGGTCTTGGAGGGGCCGCGTCCCCAGAGGTGCCCGGGTGGGAATAGGCAGCGCTCCTCTGGGGGGCGCCCCCTCCCCAGGCCCGAGTCCACAGGCGGGGGGCGGGAGGGTTCGAGGCCAACATCAGAGAGGTTTGGACACGAGCCTGTCCCAAACTTTTGGTCCCTGCACCAGCAGGGACTCAAAATCCTGACTGTGGCCTGCAAGGTTCCACATTAATAAAAATATTCCTCTTGTTAATAAAAATACTAACCGATCTAGTTTCGGGTCAATACCCTTCCCTCCAGCTCCCCTGGGGGGTGGGGGGGTCTCCCTGCCACTCTGTGGATTTTGCCTCCCCTGTGACCTCCCCTGGCTCCCCTGATTCCCCTTCATTTTCATTCTCTACTCGAACTTTGCCTCCAGGAAGCCTTCCAGGATTAGCCCCCAGACTGGGTGGATTGGGGTGTCCTGTGGGCTCTCACAGCACGTCCTGTTGCCTCAGATGACCTGCCTGGCTGCAAACAAATACACCCACTAAAGGCTCTGACAAGTCCTGTAGTCAAGGGTCCCTGTGAACCCCCTGAGGCAGGGAGGGTGTCTCACATGAATACTGGCTCTGACACCAGGCTGGACAGATGCCCTCATGGGGCCAGGGAAGGTTCTGGGGGGACAATAGGGTGTGGTGGGGTCTGAGGTTCAGGCCTGGCCCAGCACAGCTCCTGGGGGCTCCCTTGGAAACAAAGCGAGGTGGGCGCTGGCTGCCAGAGAAGAGGGGAGAGTTTATTTCTCTGCAAAGGGACAGGGTGGGAGGGGACAGAGTCAGGGCAGAGCAATGTCTTCCAGCTTCTGGTCCAGCATCTTCAGGTCGCTGAGGAAGCGGGTCGGGGTGAGGATGTGGGACGAGCCTGCGCGGGAGGGGAGGGTTGGGAGGTGGGGGGCGCCACCTTGGCCCCACGAGCCCCAGCCAGGCCCCGAGGCCGACTGAAGACTCAGGAGTCTGGAAACCTGGGGATGTCGGGGTCCAGCCCCCCAGTGACCCCTTCCTTGGGAGCCGAGCCCCAGCCTGCCCCAGGGCCCCAGCCCTGGCCACTCACCGATGAGCACCTCCCACTTGCCCTCGGTGGCCCTGGTCACCTCGTAGGCGGCCCTCATCTCTGACATGGCCACGCCGCCCACGACATACACGATGAGCCGGGGCCCCGCCCGGGCCTCAACCCCCGCCTTGTTCTTGTGCCAGTGGCCGAAGCGGGCGCTGTGCATGGGGAGGGGACAGAAATTAATCCAGGCAGGAGACCCCACCACAATGGCCCCCAGTGAACATGGGTCTGGGTGTGGGTGGGGACCGTTGCCAGCACCCTCACCTGACAGCAGCCTGGGAGCTGGGCGTGGGGGCGGGGTCGGACACAAAGGGCCACAGCTTTCTGTCCAGCCGGTCCTCCACGGCATCCTGGGGGCCGGGGAGGGAGGTTTAGGGGGGGAGCCCGAAGCCATGGGGCCTGGTCTGGAGTCCCCTGGCGGAGGGCGGGGGGTGTTCGAGGCCCAGTTCCTGGCAGACGGGAACCACCATCTGAACTGTCTGTTCCCTGGGGACCCAGGAGTCTGAGCCCGCAGCCCCTTGGGGCCCCAAAGTCCAGGCACCCACGGCCCATGGGGAGGCAGGAGGTGGCAGGACTCCAGCAGGACAGCCAGGAAGCCGAGCCCTGGTCCGCTGCTGTCTGATGCTTCGGCTTTGGGTGCCAGCGGGCCAGGGGCTGCTGCAGGAGAGGGCTCGCAGGGCCAGGGGAAGAGGACACACAGGGACACAGCGGAGACGGCCGGCGGGGGGGCCCTCTGCCGCCCCAATTGCTCAGCTGCGGGCTTGGGGTGCCCCCCTCGGCGGAGCAGGCCGGTGCCAGGGGAATGCCAGTAATAAGGGATTTTCCCTTAAGCCCCGAGGCTTAGCGCTGGGGCAGGAGGGAGGCTGAGCCGCTGGGATCAGGGGAGGACTGGGGCCCCGGCCCCCCCGCCCACCGGCTTGGTACCTCCATCACGTCCTTGATGACAGGGGTCCAGCGTGACAGCTGATAGGTGGGCTCCGTGCGCTCCCGGCGCTCCAGCCGGCTGGAGGTCCCCGAGCCCTGTGGGCAGGGCAGGTGGTGGGCGAGAACGGCCAGAGAGAGACAGGGGAGGCTGAGCCCAGAGTTCAGCCCCCACGGAAAGCGGCTGTGTGTGGGTGTTTGGGGGGGGGTCCTCAGATACCCCCGGGAAGCCCCAGGTCGATTGTGTGCCCTCCCCCCAAGGCTGGGAACCCTACTACCCAACCCTAGGACTCAGACCACATGCCCTGCACCGCACCACCGCCAGGGCCAGTGTGGCGGTGACCGCAGCTCACAAGCCCCCGCCCCGCCCACGGTGTGGCCCAAGATCGGGGACGGCCCTGGTGCCCTCTGGCCCCCAGACCAGACTACACACAGCACTCGCTGTCCCCCAGGAACCACACCGTGCCTGTGCACCCCAGGGCCGGTGACACGCTCCCCCCCACAGGGCCCAGGCTCCGAGCCCACGCCTGTTCCTGGTTACCCCGGGGTTGGTGACAGTGCCGCCCAGCTGCTCCAGGTTGCGGATGAGGCTGCTGTGCGCCTGCACGTTGGCGTGCTGGATCAGCTTGGCCAGGTTCTCCTCGCTCACACCTGGACGGGGGTGGGGGTGGCCATGGCCCTGGGTTCAGGGGTGTTCGGGTGGGGAGACAGGCCCGGGACTCTGATGGGCGTACCCTGCAGTGGGGAGGTGCTCGGGGCTGAGGGAGCCCTGGGGCTAGGGCTGATGTGGGGGCCACTCTGGGTTAGAGTGGGGCGCTCCAGAATTAGGCGAGGGAGCTCCAAGTCTGCAGGAGTCACAGATCGAGGGTCTCTATGTCAACAGGGAGCCCTCGTGTCAAAGGGCGGATCCCAGGTCAACAGAGGTCTCAGAGTCTGGGGGCGGGGCGAGTATCTGTGGGGTCTGCCGTGCTGGCGAGTGGAGGCGTCCCAAGGACAGGGGAGTTGCAGGGTTGAGAGCGTCCCAGGATTCACCGGAGAATGGGCGCGTCCCAAGACCCCCGCCCCCACCCACCATTCCGTAGGATGATGTAGAGCAGGAGGACCCGGATCTTGTCGTAGGCTGGCACCGCCGCGTCCAGCAGCACCGGCACGATCAGCTTCATGGCGTCCTTGATCTTCTCGCCCTCTGCGTCGGAGCCCATGGCCAGGTCCTGTGGACAGGGGGGGCAGCTGTCCTGTCTGCCGCCAAGTGGGGAGGAGGAAGGGGGCACGGGGGCATCTCCAGGGGGCAGGCAAGGCAGGGGCGTCCCCAGGATCACTGGCAAGAGGTTGGGGCCCTGCCTCATGCTAGTACCAGGTTTCCCAAGCCCCCACTCCTTTCCAGGAACAACCTGTCTACAGGCCCCGCCCCCCACCCAGTTCCCACCTCTCCAAGGCCCCGCCCACCTCCTCGAGGCTCCGCCCCTCACCCAGGTCCCACCTCTCCAAGGCCCCACCCACCTCACCAAGGCTCCGCCCATCACCCAGATCCCACCACTCCCCGGCTCTGCCAACCTAGCACAGGCCACACCCCTGTCCCAGGACCCCACCTCTCCACAGACCATGCCCACCCCTACCTCCTCACCCCTTACCCAGGCTGCACACCTGTCTTCCAGGCCCCGCCCTCCCAGCCACGCCCCCTCGGCACGCCCCGCCCACCTGCTCCACACTGCACAGCTTCTCCACGCAGCCCTTGAAGCGCTTCATGCAGTCGTCCGCTAGGTGCAGGTGTGTAGAATACTGCGGGTGAGGGCGGGAGTTGGGGGTAACAGGCAGAGCGCGGATGGGCTGAGCGTGGGTTGAGGCCCCCCGCTGCTGGGGTCCTCCCCGCCACCTCACCTTGTTCAGCTCCTTTTGGTACTGTGGCATCTTTTTCAGGATGTGGGACAGATCTTTGATGTTGGCCTGGGGGACAGGGGAGTGGGCGGGCTTGAGGCCAGCCCCTGCCCACCCGAGGCCCGGCTCCAGGCTGGGGGGTCCAGACAGCAGCCCCGCCCCCCACATTGGGAGGGGGCTTTCCCGGAGACCCGGGCCCTTCCCTACCTTGTCCGTGGTCAGCCTCTTGCTCTCGCAGAAGGTCTTCAGGAGCTCCGTGACCCTCCTAGCCATGACGGTGTGCAGGGGTGAGGCTGGGGGCTGGTGGTGGCACTGCGGGGCGTGGGGCCCAGGGGACCCATGTCCCTGCACCAGGCCATGGGTAAGTCCTCCCGGGGGGGGGGCACCCAGGGATGGGGTGAGGTTGGAGGACAGTCCAGAGTTCGCCCGAGGGGCACGGGTGCAGCCAGGGGTCCCACGGCCACATACCAGCCCCACACGGGGGAGAGGTGGGGGCGGGGCGGGCACGCACTTGGACACGTCGGCGATGTGCATGTGCCGGAGCTCCACCCACAGGTCGTCGTCCTCGTCCAGCAGGACGGCCTTTTCCCGCGCCTCACTCAGCCCGGTGGTCTCGTACCTGTGGGGGAGGAGAAGACATGGGGATCAGGGACCCAGGCCGGTGGCCGAGGAGGGCGGAGGGGAGCTTCCGGGGTCGCCCACCTGTACGTGTCCTGCTCAATGTCCAGCAGGTCATAGGCCATGGCCTGGAATGTGAGCTCATGTAGCAGTGGGGACACGGGGTCGGCTGCACGGTCCATGATCAGCAGCTGGGAGCGGGTTTTCTCAGGGCCCTGGGCGTGAGGGCGGGGGGCGGGGATGAGGACACTGACCCTGACCTTGGCTGGGGCCTCGCCCCACCTCCCTAGCACGTCCCCTCACCTCGCCCAAACTGGGAGTGTCCGCCTTGAAGGCATTCAGCTTGGCCAGGACGGAGTGCGCCAGCTGGGCCGTGTCCTCCGGGCCCCTGGGGGGGGGCAGTCACACATGGGGGACATCAGGGTGTGGGGTTGGGGCCGGGGTAAAGACCAGGGCAGGGGGCAGAAGAGAGGTTAAAGGTTGGGTGCTAGATGGGGTCAAGGGGAGGGGGTGGCATCAGGGTCGGGCTGGGCGGAGTCCCCACTTGCGGTAGCGGATGGCCGGGTACTCCTGCAGCGTGGCGCACAGGGTGGCGATCTGCTGGGCCAGCGCCTCGAGCTGCCGTGCCCGCTCCCCTGCCCGGAAGGGGCAGTAGAGGTTGTAGGTGCTGTGCGGGGCATCCAAGGAGAACACCTGGGGGGCAGAAGTGCAGGGGCCACCGCTATCACGTGCACACCCCCTGCCTAACCCCAGCTGCCACCACCTGCAGCTCCCTGGGGTGGTCCCTGGTCCCGAGTCTGCTTTGCCAGCCCCCAAGCAATGCCTGGAGGAGTCGGGGGATACATCCCCCAGCCCCTGCCCAGGACTGGCCCACGCCGCACCTGACCCTCATAGGGCAGGAAGGCAAGGTGGATCTCCTTCAGCGTCTTCACAGCCTTTGCCAGACGGGAGCGTCCCAGCTCGCTGAACAGGGCATCGGGGCAGGCTGTGGTGGGCAGGAAGGGGGTGTCAGGCCAGAGCACCCTCATACCCCTTCATCCCATCCCCACCCCCCACCCCCAGTTCTCTCACTCACTGTCAGTGAAGAAGACATGTGCCGCTTTGTAGGTGAAAGTCGGGGTCCCCTGGAAGTCTGCGATCAGGGCCTGAACTGACTGGGGAAGGCAGGTCACTCTCTGGGCCTGGCCCTGCAGCCCCCACGTCCATCCTCTCTGCCTGGGCCTCCCAGCTGCTGCCCGTTCCCCACCGCATGCAAACATGCACACAGGCATGCACGCACAGGCATGCACGCATAGTCATGCACGCACAAGGCATGCACGCACAGGCATGCACGCACAGGCATGCACAAGGCATGCACGCACAGGCATGCACAAGGCATGCATGCACAGGCATGCACACAGAGACATGCACACATGAGCACACATGCACAAACTTGATCATGTAGGCACCTTCTCCGTGGGACTCAGCAAATAAATGGCCTCCAGGCTGGGGATGGGTTCTCGCCGTTTGTTGATGTCTTCAACAACTGGTAGGGACAGAGAAAGGAGCGCACATGGCTGGCATTGGGACAGGGTCACATGGGGAGTCTCAGGTTTGGGGAGTTGATGCTTGGAGAGGAAGGTTAGATGCTTGGGGGTGCTGAAGGAGGTACACACCTAGGGGTCACCCAGCTAAGAGCCACATAGACAGGGTTCTGCATACTTGATGGTTGCATTCTGGGGTCCCCACAATCAGAGTCCACCCTAGGAGTCCTCCGTGGGGCTCTACGTGGGGGCTGCACAGTCAGGGAAGCTGATCCCTTGGGGATCACAGCTGGGAAGTCCCACACATCAGGGGCTCCCACACTCAGCTTGCAACTTAAGGGAACGTACTTAGTCACACACTCCGGCTGTCTGCGCAGGGGGCCGCAGACTTGGGAGTTCTGGACAATTTAAGGGGAATCCCACATTCAAGGGCTGCACCCCAGGGGGGCTCTACATTCGGGAGGGGGTCCCCCACTCAAGTTCTGTGTAGGGAGCCTGGGGTGAGGTGGCATGGTGGGGCGTCCACTCACTGGTGATGCCCTCAGCCAGGATGTCTGACATTTTGCAGCAGGAAGACAAGATGCGCATGCTCGGGTGGTCCATGATGAGCACCTGCCGGGGCGGATGGACAGATGGGCTGACGGACAGACAAAAGGGGGGAGGAGGCCACAGCTGGCCCCAGGAGGGGCCAAGGGTGGGGTGGACAGTTTCAAAGGCTAGCTGGGCAGGACCCATCCACCTGACGCCATTCCTGGGGACTAGCAGCCCCTTCCTCCGGGAAGGGGAGGGGAGTCCCACATTCAGGGCTGTCCCCGAGGGCCTGCACAGGACAAGGGCTGCCCCTGGGGCACTCGGGCATCTGCCTCGCCCCTACCTTCCACTCCCCATCCTTCTTGACACTCCGAATGACTCCACTCAGGATTTCTGCAGGGAAGAGAGGGGAGGGCTCAGGATGCTGGTCCTCGGCCCCACCCCACCCCTACATCTTCTCCGCCTGAGGGCTAGACCCCCCTGCCTAACCCCCGCTTAGGCCTACCCCTAATCCCGAAAGGTGGCTCCTGACATCACCCCCAACTTACAGACAGGGAAACTGAGGTTCTGATGGGACAGGCAACTTGCCTGTGACTGGGGCAAACATAGCCACCAGAGAAGTATGTTTTAGATGAATGAGAAGTTGAAAGGCGCAGCTCACCTACAGGTCTACCTGCCTCCAGGGCTGGGCCCTCGGCTTTCCCACCTGCGGCCTCAAGTTGTCCTGCTCTGGGGGTTTCAGCCAGAACTCCACTCCAGCTCCATCAGTCCCCCCTGGGCTAAGATGCAGGACCCCAGGTTCCCAGCCCTGAGGCGTGCCTGGCTGTGGTTACCCTAACGCCTTCCAGCCTCAGTTTCCTCATCTGTAAAATGGAATCACTGGTTTTCCCCATCTCCCCATTAGGCCTTGTGTAGAGAGGGCTCCTTTATCAGTTGGAGTGCAGGAGGCTTGGGCCACAGGCTGCCCTGCCCAGAAGAAAGAGTGGGGGGAAGGGACCGGGTGGCCCGGCCTGGCTGCGGCGTCCACTGTTATCAGGACCGCCAGGGCGGAAGAGGCAGCAGAGGCAGGAACTACCCGGGGTGGGGGAGGGGGGACCTCCACCCCTCCCCCAAGAACCCTGGTCCGCGAGGTCGGGACGCCTGGGTCCTCGCGCTGCAACGGGGCTGCCGGGGATGGGGCAAGCAGGAAGGTGTCCCCCACACCACCCCCGAGGGGCCTGGGCACTCTCCCTGAGCGCTCACACGCCCTGGGGTCACCGACCAGCGCACCAGGGGGCCCCAGGAATCCAGTCCCCAAACTTTGCCCGGCTTAGAAACCCGGCAGTCCGGGCGTCTAGCTGCGTCCTCCTTCCCCGCGCAGGCAGCCCAGAAGGCCTGGACCCCAGCCTACGCCACCCTCTACGTGTCCCCTTCGGGTCCCCAGAGTCGTCTCCCAACTTTGTTCGGCTCGGGCACCGGAGAGCTGGGCTGTCCAGCTGGGACCGAGTCTTCGGCCGCTCCCTCGAGGGTCAGGTGCTCCAGCCCGGCCCCCAAACTTCCCCCACCTCCCTGGGTCCCAGAGTCCGCGCGCCCCCGGGCCCCGCTCCCCCAGGGAGGCACTCAGGAGCCTGGCCCAGGGGAGGCACTCACTTTCCCCCACCACCGCCTTCAGCCCCGAGGGCGCCATCTTCCCCCAGGGGCGCTGTCGCCGCTTCCGGGTCTGTCCCAAGGTGGGGGCGTGGCCCCGCGCGACACTCACGTGGACCCGGACCCGCCCCCTGCGCACCTGGCCCCGCCCAGGTCGAGGAAGTCTGGTCCCTTGCAGGGCGGACCTGCAGGTGCGGTCGGAGAGGCACGCCCGACGACAGGGACCACAGGCCCGCGGACGGCAGCTCAGGCACAGACACTCCCCCTGCTTGTGTGATCGCGAAAGCGGGGCGGCAGGGAGCAACCCCTCATCCTCCCCAGACCTTTGTGTCTGCGAGCTACGCAGTGCCCACTGGAGGCCACGGGGCCACAAACCTCCGGGCCTGGGACTCTGACACACCTGCCTGCCTTCTGTACCTCAAAGTTTAGGGGCAGCAGTGTCAGGCTTGGACATTCGATCGAATCAGGAGGAAACCTAGGGTGTGCGGGCACCTGTGCTTGCAGCGTTCTCCCTGGGTCCTGCCCGACACCCGATGGGGACTGCAAAGCAGTCGAGGAAACCAACGCTTGGCAGGACAGATACTCCAAGGCCACATGATGAGTGAGCCTCCTGGGATTTGAGCCAGAGCCGGTCCCCAGAGGAATGCTTGTCGCAGCCTCACACTGTCCTGGGTGCATACGCACCTAGCCTCGTGGGCTGACAATCTACATATGTCAAAGGTCACACACACACACACACTTGCGTTCAACTTGGAATCTCCGTGCCTGCTCCTGTTGTGTGTCCGCTAAGGGCTGATGCCCTGTCACCTAGAGGGCAGTCCCAGCAGTGGCACCCATACAGATGAGGTTGCAGATTTCAGGTGTGATGTATGTGTGTAAATACAGACTCCTGCTGTCCTGAGCCGGGTCCTTCACTCGGCCTTGATGATGAGGCGTCAGCAGGTGCCAAGCCCTCTGCCATGGACATGCAACACACAGCAGTGAATCACGCCAGATGGCCTGCCGCGTGGCATTTAATATCGACAGCGGGGGAGGGGGTGGGGGGAGGCAGGGAGACAGAAAAGAATCAATTCTGCCCTCAAGGAAATAAACTGTGATATGATAGCAAGTGGCACTGGGGTGGGGTGCCACTTTATTATGGGCAGGCATCTCCGAGGAAGTAGCTTTCAGACTTACCCTGAATGACATTAGGAAGTTGGGCTGGGTGCGGTGGCTCACACCTGTCATCCTAGCACTTTGGGAGGCCAAGGTGGGAGGACCGCTTGAGCCCAGAGTTCAAGACATAGTGAGACCCTGTCTCTACAAAAAATTTTAAGACTTAGCTGGGCATGGTGACATATGCCTCTAGTCCCAGCTCCTCGGGAGGTTGAGGCAGTAGGATCGCTTGAGCCCAGGAGTTTGAGGTTGCAGTGAGCTGTGATCGTGCCACTGCACTCCAGCCTGGGTGACAAAGCAAGACCCTGTCTGGAAGAAGGAGGAGGAGCTTAAGGAGGCTGTGCAGCTGGAGGGAGGGCAGAGAGGGGAGCAGGACAGGAAGTGAGGTCACAGGCCGGCAGGGGCCAGACTTCTGTAGGACAAGGGAGGACTAACCAACCCATCTCCGAACCCCCCGGGTCAGCAGGACTTTCAGCGCTAAAAATAGGACAGTCACAGGCAAACCAGGATGGTTTGGCCACCTTAGGTAGAAGTTTGGGCTCTTTTCTGTCTTCCTTTCCCCCTCCATCCCTCCTTTTCTAACAGCCTTACTGAGATAAAACTCACATACCATACCATTCACCCACCTAAAGCGTGGGAGTCAATGGCTTCTAGTATATTCCAGGTTGTGCGTCCATCATCACCACCCATTTTAGGACATTCCCATGACTGCAAGGTGTTTGGGTTTTATCTTGACAACTGTAGAGAGTTTTGAGCAGGCAAAGGTGGGGTTCCCTTCAGATCGTGGGGAGGGGCAGTCAGTAGGGCCTGCCACCCCTACTCTGCTTGACCTCAATGGGGGTGACCAGTGTCGTCGTCTTTTTTTTTTTTTTTTGAGACAGAGTCTCGCTTTGTTGCCCAGGCTAGAGTGAGTGCCATGGTGTCAGCCTAGCTCACAGCAACCTCAACTCCTGGGCTCAAGCAATGCTGCTGCCTCAGCCTCCCAAGTAGCTGGGACTACAGGCATGCGCCACCATGCCCGGCTAATTTTTTCTATATATTAGTTGGCCAATTAATTTCTTTCTATTTATAGTAAAGACGGGGGTCTCACTCTTGCTCAGGCTGGTTTCGAACTCCTGACCTCGAGCGATCCGCCCGCCTCGGCCTCCCAGAGCGCTAGGGTTACAGGCGAGAGCCACCGCGCCCGGCCCAGTGTCTTCTGATGTTATGGGCTGCACCGTGTTACCCCCAGAAGGTATGAAGTCCTAATCTCCCACATTTCAGAATATGACCTTATTTGAAAATAGGGTCATTGTAGATATTAGTTAGAACAAGGTCATTCTGGAGTAGGGTGAGCCCCTAATCCTATGACTGGTGTCCTTATAAGATGGCCATATGTCTGCCTGATTCTGTGAAGGTGATTAAAAAGAAAAAGAAAAAAAAAAAGGTACACCTGTAATCCCAGCACTCTGGGAGGCCGAGGTGGGAGGCTCACTTGAGCTCAGGAGTTCGAGACCAGCCTGAGCAAGAGCGATATGCCATCTCTGCTAAAAATAGAAAAATTAGCCGGCCATGGTGGCACTTCCCTGTAGTCCCAGCTACTTGGGAGGCTGAGGCAGAAAGATTGCTTGAGCCAGGAGTTGAGCTTGCAGTAAGCTACAATGACACCACTGCACTCTACCTGGGGCAACAGAATGAGACTGTCTCAAAAAAAAATCAGCCACATGAAGACAGGGACACAGAGGGAGTGTGTCATGTGACCAGAGGCAGAGTCCGAAGAGCTGTAGCAACAAGCCCAGGAACACCAAGGACACTAAGCAAAGGCAAGGAAGGACCCCGAAACCCACAGGGTTTCTGCCAACACCTTGAGATCAGGCTTCCAGCCTCCAGAACTTTGACACAGTCAATTTCTGCTGTTTTAAAAATACATCCAGTCTTTCTTTGGCACTTTGATCCGGCAGCCCTAGGAAATGGATACAACTGATGAGGAACAGGACATGTCCTTGGCGTGGAGGAAGAGGGTGTGACCGTGGGTCTTCGTGGAGGGGCGCAGCCCGTTTATTCTGCAAAGAAACTTCTGATGGGTTTTGAGGAAGGTGTATTTAGGAGGGGATGGGGAGCCCCCAGTGGCATCCCCTCCTAGGGAACTGAGGGAAAGGCACAGGAGCCCAGGGGAGGGGACAGGGACCTCCCATCTGCCTCCTTGGGAGTGCTGCCTCCTGTTCCCATTCAGGGCTGGGGTGACAGGTCAGAGACAGCTCAACTTGGCTCTTGGGTGGCTCAGGGACATGAGATCTCAGACTTTGTCATCTCAGGGTCTCAGGTGGGCAATGAAGCCCCAGGGACAGTGAGCAGGAGGAAGGGTGGCCAGGAGAGCCCTTGAGTCTCTGCCAATGACATAGAGCTGGTGCTAGGCTGGCCGGTGATGCCCAAGGAGGGTGCAGAGAGGAAGGGAGGGAGGAAGGAGTCCTGGGCCCCAGCTTCCTC
>VSMD01085230.1:0-78365 GCA_008750895.1 Mirza zaza
GATTTTAGTTTCCTTCATTTTATCCATTGCCTTTCTGTTTTCAATTTCATTGATTTCCTCTCTAATTTTTATTGTTTCTTTTCTTCTGTTAGCTATAGGCTTAAATTTTATCTTCTTTTTCTAGTTTTCTAAGGTGGAAGTTTATATTATTAATTTTCAGTCCTTTTCTAATATATTCGTTTAACGCTATAAATTTCTCTGTAAGCACTGTGTTTTTAGTATCTCACAAATTTGTTAAGTTGTATTTTTACCTCCAGTTAGTTAAAAATATAATATTTTTAAATTTCTCTTGAGACTTCTTCTTTGACCCATGTGTTATTTAGAAATGTGTTGCCTATTCTCCAAATATTTCAAATTTTTCCATATATTTTTCTGTTATCGATTTATAATTTTATTTTGGTCAGAGAACATATTTTATCTGCTTTTTAAAAAAATTGTTAAGTTGTTTTTTATGGCTGAGAATATGGTCTATCTTGGTGAATATACCATGTGAGCTTAAGAAGCATATATATTCTGATAGTATTTGATGGAGAATTCTAAAAATATCAATTTGACAAAGTTGATTGCTAATGCTGTTTTGTTCAATTATATCCTTACTGATTTCCTGCCTGCATGATATATCTATTTCAGAAAGATGGGGTTTGAAGTATCCAGTTATAGTAATGTATTTATATTAGTATTTTTCTTTTCAGCTTTATCATTTTTGTTGCTAGAAGCATATATGTTAGAAGCATATATGTTAGAAGCATATACGTTGTTAGAAGCATATACGTTAAGGATTGTTATGTCTTCTTGGAGAATTGACCCTCTTATCATTATGTAATACTGTCTTTATTGTTGATAATTTTCCTTGTTCTGAATTCTGCTTTAAAATTAATATAGGTACTCCTGCTTTCATTTGATTAGTGTTAGCATGGTATATCATTCCCCATCCCTTTACTTTAAACTTATCTAAGTCTTCCTATTTAAAATAAGTTTCTTATAGACAACATATACTTGGATTTTATTTTGTTTTTTAACCCACTCTGACAATCACTATCTTAATTGGTATATTTAGATCACTCACATTTAAAGTGATTATTGCTACATTTGGATTGATATCTACTATGTTTGTAACTGTTTTCTGTTTATTATACTTATTCTTTGTTTCTTTTTTTTTTTTACTTCCTATTTGTATTAATTTCCTAGGGCTGCCATAACAAATTGCTACAAACTGGGTGGCTTAAAAGAACAGAAATTTATTCTTTCACAAATCAGGAGGCCATAAATCCAAAATATAGTGTCCATATTATTGTTTCCTTCTGGAGACTCAGAGGGAGAAACTATTCCCCTCTCTCTCCTAGCTTCTGGTAGTTTCCAGTAGTCCTTGGCATTCCTTGGTTTGTATATCTATCACTCCAGTTTCTGCCTCCATTTTCACATTGCCTTCTTCTATGTGTGTCTCTCCGTGTCCTTTCCTTCTTCTTAAAGACACCAATCATTGGATTGAAGGCCTACCCTAAATGTAGCATGTTTTCATCTCAAGATTCTTAACTAATTACATCTGCAAAGACACAATTTCCAAATCAGGTCACATTCTGAGGTTCTGGATAGACATGAATTTTGGGGGCACACCATCCAAACTATTACATTTCACTCTCTGGCCCCCAAAAATCATAACCATTGCACATGGAAATTCATTCACCCCTTTCCAACACCCTGAAAAGTTTTAATCCATTATATCATCAACTCTAAATTGAAAATATCAATCTAAATATCATCAACTCAGAAGTTTTAAATCTCATCATCTAAATCAGGTACTGATGAGACTAGGTATGGTCTATATGAGGGCTAAATTACTCTTCATCTGTGGATCAGTGGAACTAGAAAATCAATTATCTGCTTCCTAAGAGGGACATTCTGTTTATGATGACATATGTATTTTCTAAGTGTAAGAATCATTTTCTACCATGCTCCTGAATTCTTTGTGAGCCCTCACCAGAATAGCCTTTAATGTCCACGGTGGAAGGCTGTGTCCTATAGAGAGAAAAGGGGAAAGAAGGAAGATCAGGTAGGAAGAGCCTCAGACCACAGGGCAGCTCTGAGAAAGTTGTCTACAGGCCAGTGGGGAGCCTAGAGTAAAGACTGACCATTACAGCTGTCCCTTATTGGGCAGAAAGAGCCCAGTGCTAGTATCCTGCTGTGCTGAGTACAGCCAGGGACAGCCAGGGAGAGCACAGTCTTGATATAAATACTGCCAAGAATCCCAAAGGTATGGCAGCTGGAAGGGAGGTCTGAGGGGCACACTCTCATGCCTGCCACAGGGTGCCCTTTTCTCTACAGGGATTTGCCACTGGGGATAGGGGGGACTAAGAAGTTTAAAGGAACTTCCAGCAGAATCCTGGGACTAAGGGGATAAAAAGGGAAGTCGAAGGCCTGCCAAGTGTCCATTATAAAGAACAAAGGCTTTGGGAAGGAACTTGGAGGGCCACACCCTAGAAGTAATGGCTCAGCTTCTACTCAGCTTAGTCTCTCATGGGATTTAGGAGAGCTAAGATCCCAAGGGACCCAGCATAGACGCTGGCTAAAAACATATAAATTCCTTGTAAGAGGAGAGTAAAAATCACCCAGAGCCTCCAATTATTTATAACTTTTTATTTTAAAAAATAATTAAAACACAAAGGTGAAATTTCATGTAGACATAAATAAGGCCAGGTTCATATAGTTTGTATGATGTTAAAAATAAATTAACAGCCTCCAAGTTACCTCCATAAATTAAATACTATATATTACTTACATCATTGTTGATGATTATCAAGAGAAAATTAAAAAGCAACTGTTGGCCAGACTCAGTGGCTCACATCTATAATCTAGCACTTGGGGTGGCCAAGGCAGGAGGATCATTTGAAGTCAGGAGTTCAAGACCAACCTGAGTAAGAGCAAGACCCAGTCTCTACAAAAAATAGAAAAATTATCCAGGTGTGGTAGCACTTGCTTGTAGTCCCAGCTACTCAGGAGGCTCAAGCAGGAGGATCACTTGATCCCTGATCCCTAGAGTTTGAGGTTTCAATGAGCTATGATGATGCCATTGCACTCTATCCCAGGCAACAGAGTGAGACTCTCTCTCCAGAAAAAAAAAAAAAAAAAATCAACTGTTTGGAATTTTCTATACTTCCCATAAAAAAAAAATTTTAAACTGGAATGCTAAACTTCTTTCAAGCTTTATCAAAATTGTATTTAGACAAAGAACAAATACCTATAATTAATAGTTTTAATTATTAAGAGTGTTTGCTTTTAATAAGCATTTTATCTAAATAAGTACAGATGCTTTAATGTATTTTAGAATTATAACTCTTCAATAGTATTTTTGGAATACTACTGTGTGGGGAGAGAGAACTAACCTAAGTGAACTTTCACAGGGTTCCCAGGATTTGTGTTGAGGTGATTATGGGCTGGGTCATTCCCTGAGACTCTGGGGTGTCAACCTTGACCTCTTGCAACCAGAAATTGGTTGGAACCTGGAAATGAGTGGTAAGGTCCCAAGGCAATCTTAGAAGCGTACACCAGAGGAGTTTGGTTCTTTTGGTTTTGTTTTATTGGATTAAGTTCTAAATGGGGAAGGGAGTCAGCATTTTCTCTAGGAAAGGACAAGGTAAAAAGACATACAAAATCACATAAAGTGGCAAAAATAATGACACATAAATAGGGAATAGTCAAGGAGTCAAGAACCCAAGTGAAGATTCTATGCTGATCATGCCTGCCTTGGACTTGCATAGAAATATCTCACATAAAGTTGTTAGATATGCCTTTTTCAGCCTCTCTTAAGTATTATTTTTTGTGGAAAGTTGAATTGCCTCAACTAGGCTTCAAAGGAGGAACGGCAAGTCAGGGGGAGCCAGGCCTAGCAGACACCCTGGGAACCATATGAGGAAATCTCTCGGGTGGGCAGGAAGCCAGGTCTGTGTTTCTGACCACCCCACCCCATCCAGAGACTCTCTAATGCTCTGGCCACTTGAAACTACAAAAGTCATTGTATTAATAATTCCCCTGGATAAGCAACCTCCTTACCTTAAACCAGTAGAGAATACTTACTGGGAGTGGTTTTTATGAAAGTAAATATTCTTTTTTCTAAAGCTTTGGAATACAATTTGACTTTGTAGAAGGGACTTTTTCTTCTGGTGGAAGTCCTGATTTGCCTCAAATGACAATATGGTGTACCAACAACAGCTCAAAATGGCACAATTACTGCTGTTACTTGGGATTAGTTGAGTAATTTTTGAGAATCCCTCCCACCTTTATTATTGCCATGGGACTCTGTAAGGCAATCCTTTTTCCATTTCACTGATGCCTCATCTTCCAGCTGCTGTTGCTGGCTTTTCCCTGCCAGGTTTCTACGATATTACTGGTCAACAGGGCAGAGGTTTTCCTCGGCCCTTTTCTGAACAAGAAACCTCAATTCACTGTGAGAAGCTTAATAATAATAAAAATTGTGCTCTTAAAGAGCACTTTTCATCTTTCTGGAGCTTAATGTTGCCCATCAGGGTTCTCAGAAGATGAGTAGGAGGAGGCTTTTAAAACCCATTAGCTTTCCAAGAGCATTCCCTCTTCTTCTTGGATTCAGATCATTTTCACCCTGTTTTCTTCTGGGAGCAGCACCAGTAACAATGGAATCAGCTCTTAACTGAATTCCTGGAATTAAGCCCATTAGAAAGGTTCTTCTGAGTCCACCTTGACCTCAGATCCAACTCTTTACAGAAATCTCAATTTAAGCTTTTCTCAGATATAATTTTTATAAAAAGGTATACAATACTTCATCTAGACATTCAGTCATATAAATTAGGTTATATTAGAAAGCACTGGGAGTAAAAGGGCTTTACTCTTCTTTTGAAAAAGTTAAAACTATGTTTTTATTATAGAAGATGGAGTTTAAGAATATTATAATGGAGACAGAATTATTTTTAAAACATTATAATTAAAGATCTTTACAGAATCTACATTGGACATTTTATTGAGACTTTCAGTTGTTTTTCATGTTCACATATTATGCTAATTGTATTGAAAGGTCATATTGTCATGCTAAGTAACTGAGGGACAAAAGATTAATATTATATATCAAAAAGGCCAACATTGTGTTCTGTTGCCCTTGGAAACTGAACTGCACCCCACATATGCCATGGCAACTGGATCACATGTACATTTGCAAGTGCAAATGTAAATTTCAAGGTTGTTTTTCAAATGCACATTTTTGAATATTAGTTACGTGGTGTCAAAGGTTAAAATGCAAAATTTCATGAAGGGGTTTCCTCTCCATCCCATAATGTTGAGACTTCTCTCCTCTGTTCACCTGGGATTTTCAGCCTTTGTGATGCTTTCTGCTTGTACACCATAGTGGTAAGAGCACCCACATGAGACTCAGACAACTTTGATTCTTAGAGGGACCATCTGTGTTGGTTATTTTGATTCTCATATGGACCACGTGGTAGGTTATGTGATCTAAGTCTAGACATCTCCATAAGAGGAATTAGAATGGTCATGTTGACCTCATGGTTTCATTATACAGACACATGGCAGAACATTTAAAATATGTATTAATAGGTAACTGCTCTTATTTTATTCAGTGCCTAAAATATTATAGTTGCTTAAATATGTTTATGGACTTAAATACTGTAGGCAGCATCCATCTTCCTTTTCATATTATTTTGTGACAATATAGCCAAAACAATTTCTAAGTTTTGTTTCCACAAATATCTGTAATTTACAGATTACCTGGAGGTGGCATCCCTAACACGCAAATTAACCCAGATGACAGTCTAAAAGTTTATTCAGTACAGTGTATAGTAGCACAAAAATCTTAATAAAAATTGTGCTTAAATTTCTAGAATAGGTCATATAACACTATAGCTTCCATAAAATAGCTGAAATCATATTAGTTTCTTTTACACACCAAATCCCTTATCTCAAGAGCCCTAGTTTGTTCTGAGCATAAGAGCCTTTGCAGTCTAGCTAAACCCTCCTGACCACTGAGCCTTTGTGGATTTTGTTTTCCTCCTTGACAGTGTGAGTGCAGTAAAGAGCTATGGAGAATTGTGAGGAGAGAAGGGAGAAGGAAGAACATTTCAACAAAAAAACTAATAGGAAGAAAATTGGAGACCTTTGAGAAAGAGTTTGAGAAAAGGCAGAATTCAGTTAAAAGGCATTACACAATCATGTTCAGACCAGCATTATTCATGATAGCCAAGAGATAGAAGCAACCCAAGTTTTTACCATTTTGTTTTAAACAAAATGTGGTGTATACATGCAATGAAATATTATTCAGCCTTACAAAGCAAGAAAATTCTGACATATGCTACAACAAAGATGAAAATGGAAGACACTATGCTAAGGGAAACAAGCCAATTACAAATAGGTAAATACTGTATGATTCCACTTATACCTAGAGTAGTCGAACTCAGAGAGACAAAAAGTAAAATGGTTTCTAGAGGCTGAGGAAAGGGGGAAATAGGAAATGGCTGTTGAATGGGTATGGAGTTTCAGTTTTGCAAGATGAAAAGAGATCTGGAGATTGGTAGCACAACAATGTGAATGTGCTTAACACTACTGAAGTGTACACATAAAAATGGTTAAGAGGGTAAAACTTTATATGTATTTTACCACAAATATTTTTAAACTATTAATCTAAAAAATGGATTGGAGTATTAAGGAAATCCTAGAGGTAGAAACAATGTTTTTTTCTTGTTGGTTTTTAAATATTAGCTCCTATAAAGTGCTTAAGAATATATGTAATACCATACAGTAAGGAAAGAATAAGATGACTTGCCACTTCTACTTAGAAGTGTCCTGGGGGACTATTTATTTATATAAATAACCTATCTTGATTGTCAACATCCTTTGAGATCTCTGGGAATTATTAAGGTTCCTCAGGCCAGAGCATGAGACTTACTCCTTAAGGTTTTCTGGTGGATAAATGTATGAGTTCACTAGGGCTGCCATAACAAAGTATCACAAACTGGGTGGCTTAAAAAAATGGAAATTTATTGTCACATAGTTCTGGAAGCTAGAAGTCCAAGATCAAATTGTCATCATTTTTGGTTCTTTCTGGGGCCTTCTAGTTGTTTGCTCTCAATTTTTGGCATTCCCAACCTGTGCGTGTCCAATTTCTCTTATTTCTAAGAACACTGGTCAGATTGGATTAGGGGCCTACCCTACTCCAGTATGACTGCATCTTAACTAATTACATCTGCAAGGACCCTATTTCCAAATAAGGTTGCATTCTGAAGTATTGGGCATTAGGACTTCAACATAGAAATTTTGGAAGGCGCACAGTTCAATCCATAACAATAAGCAACACACACAATAGGATGAAATAGCTTCTGGGAAAGTGCTCAAGTCCCAGGACCTACATAATTTTAGAAAGTCAGTGAAACAAAATGTAATAAAGTAAAAAATTATTCTTCAAATTTCACCAGCTAAACATCATATGTGGGCTGTTTCTTGTGTTGACAGGTAGCACCACACACATATTTTTTTAAATGGGCCGAAGATTATTCATAAATAGGATTGGTTTGAAAGTCTGTCTGAAAAGGAAGTACACCCTCCATGTACACCACACATTCCATGCAACCAAGCAATTGTCCATCTACCACCCCAGAAAAATATAAGAGATTTGTTTGTTCTCTGGACAGGATATAACAGAGGAATATGGATCACACCAGAAGAAATAAAAGTACAATTGAAGGTGAAAGCAAAAGAAGTGTTAGATTAAGGAGATTTTTGCATATTAAATTTTGAAACTTCACCTTTCTTCTCCATTGGAATCCCAGAACTCCAGCAACCAGGATTTATTCCCCATAAGTAACAGATTAGAAGGTATTGATTAAGATAGAATTCCCTGGAAACAGACTCTAAGACAGAGATTTGCATGCAGAATGTTTTTGGGGGAGTGCTATCATGAGACAGCAACTATAAGAAACTGAAGAAAGTACAATTGGGCAAAGGGAAAAGCCAATTCTAAAGCTTGCTGTTGAAACCTCGGCCTATCTCATGGGCAATTCAGGCAATTCTGTTTCTGGGATGTCTCTTCAGAGTTGTGGCACATTTAAGCAAAGTGGTCAGACATTTGTGTTTCCCCAACAACTTGTAAATTACCCTGGTCTGCCCCCTGGTATGGGCAATAACCTTGGGTGAAGTAGTTAGTTCCCTGTGACATAGGGCAATTCCAGTGAATACCGAACCTATGAGCTCTCAGCTGCTAATATATCCAGGCTTGGGTGATGCACTGGCCCTAAAGAGAAGGCATGTCATAGCATCCAGTACAGAATTCCCTGGGGAGTCCGACCAGCTCAAAAGAAAAAAAAATTAAAGACACTGACATTGGTGTTTACAAGAAAAAAATGCCTAGTCATATCACTCTTCACTGATGCTTGTAGTCAATTAAGTCCCATAGCATGCACTCAGCCTCAGTCAACTTTTCAGTGCTCTATTTTTCAATACAAGTGGACAGCCAAGAATAACTAAGCATTTAAGTAACTTTTAGAATGTGAAAGAAGCCAAAATGCAGTGAGACATAGATAATACATAAGGAAGAAAATACTTAAACAAAAATATGACTAACACTAATACCACCAAAGAGTGGAGAGAAAATAATAATATCCATGACATGTGAATATTCAGAGAAAAAAATATTCTTGAAAATAATACATAACAGATCATTTTAGAAATTTTAAAAATTCAATAGAAAGTTTAGAAAATAAGATTAAGAAAATCTTACATAAAATAGAGCAGATAGAAAGAGATGAAAAACAGAAAGAAAATAAGATAACTGGAGGAAATTCAGATATCTGGACTCTAAAATAAATTAAAAGAGAAAATGGAAGAAGGAAATAATTCAAGAAAAATTCTGAGAACAGACTATATAAGTTTGCAGATGGAAAGAACCACCAAAGTGTCCAGCACAATATATAAAAGTGGAATAAAACTGCAGAAAAACAAGCTTCCAAAGAGAAAAAACCAAAATGATTTTTATAAAGAGGAAAAAAAATATTAAAAAATTAGAAGAGACTTCTCAACAGCAACAATCGGATGTAGAAGATAATAGAATGATGTCTTCAAAAGTCTGAAAGTTTTTCTCCAAACTAAAATGTTATACCCAAAGCAACTAGCAATTAAGTGTTCAAATAGGATAAATATCAAGCTCTAATGGTTACTTCCCATGTTTTCTATCTAAAGAAGCTAAAAGACGTACCACATGATTTCAATGAAATGGAAAGAAAAGGAAGCCATGGAATCCCCAAAACAAGAGATTTAACACAAGAGAGGAGGTGAAGATAATTACTAGGTGTGTGGTGAGAGACTGATGCCATGCAGTGAGACTAAGAAGTGACCAATTCAGACTGAAGCAGGTCAAAAAGCTCTGAGGGAGACTTGCTCAAAAAGATAAAGTTATAGACTATCTAAAGGTGTCGAACATAATGAAAGAGACTTATAAATAACTAAAGGAGAGTTTGGTGTTAAATATGCAGAAAACTTAGCAAATAAAAATAGGATAATTGTTAATTCCAGTGAAAATGAAGTTGTATAGAAAAGTAAAAATAGTCATTGTGTATTAAAAAGTTCAGCCTTCAAGAGCATGCATATAGTTATACTAACGTAAAATTATAATACAGTAAAATTTTAGGAAGTGTGTGTTTGCATGTGGTAGTGAGAAGATTAAAAAGAGTTGATGCCTCGTCTTTCATTTTCAGCAGTCAATGAAAGACTAAAACTAAAAACTCAAGAAGTGCACAATCAAAAAGCATGTTACTTGGAAATATGGAGATAAGAAATAAAATAATTTGATTAAAATTGAAAGTTTTTCCCTATGTGGAGTAGAAAATGGCAGTGGCATGTGAAAGAGACTCTTTTTTTTAAGTCTTGTAAAAAACTATCTGGTTGTTTAAAACATGTACATATATAACTTTGATAAAAATAACAATATAATTTTTTAAAATATTAAAATATTTGTAGCACTAGTGAGCTCTACCAAAATGATAGCCCTCTTACAGAAATTAAACTGATTCTTACTTTCCACTTTGGCAAACAGATGTTTCCACCAGTTTCTGGAGCTAATGGAAGTTTGCTACCCAGTTGCTTCTAAATCCTCTGTCTCTCCTCACAGCAAATTTTCTTTATAGAAGAAGACAAGAAATAGTAAACATGGGTAATTTGAAATAGAAATAATATAATAACTTACGTATAACAATGGTGATATGGTGCCAACTGAAATGTCCTGGGAAATTTAAACACCCAAGGATATGCATCACAGATTATGCCCTGACAAATTAAGAAAATCCAATCAACACTCCTAATATTGTTTAATTTCCACAGCAAATGTTTCCATTACCTGGGGGGGGGGGGGGGGAGGGGATAAACAGCTAAACCCTGAGCTGTGGACAATGGAAGTATTACACCCTCACAAATTGAAATTTACAAATGTGGAGGCTGTAGAGTACAGGAAGCCTGAGAGACTACCTAGTATGAAACCCCTGTGAAAATTCTAACATCCAAAGTAATTAATTGACTTACCTGTATTGATTTAATGAAAGACTAATTTTAAAATAAAACACAGTCATTTCTGCAATAGTAGGTCCTTGCAGCATTTCTTGCAGTCATTTCTGCAATAGTAGGTCCTTTATACAGAGATACAGCTTCCAGTGTATGTATAAAACCACAAGCAAACTCGAATTATGCCTACTGGCCTAGGACCCAATTGCAAGAAGGGGGATGATTGCTAGATAAAAGGGGAAGAAACGGATCGTAGACCAGTTTCAGTGCATCCCAACAGAGAAGAAAGGGGTAGTGATAGATGTGGGGAAACAAAATTTTCTCCCAAACTATAGATTTTTTGAGTATAGTCATTTTTTATCAGGCCAATTAAAGTGCAAAACTTCAGTAGAGGGTGACAGTGGGGACAGCAGTGGCATGAGCCAGCTGCATGTCCTGACCCTCAGGCCATCCTGGTGAGCTGAGCACTGGGCTCTTCTTACAGGGCCACCAGGCTGCGGTCCTGCCTCCTTCCTGCACTGCCAGATGACCAAGAACAGAACCAGGCTTTAGGGGAAGGCTACCCAGACTTTAAGGTTTAGAGCCCTCCCAGTGAAATAATACCAATCCTTTAAAACAACATATATGAAACCAATCACTACACATACATTAAACATACATGGGTGCTGAAAATGTATGATGTTCTATGATTGTGAAGTTTCATCAGTTAATTTTGTCTCTGAAGCTTATAGGTTTTATTCTAAGAATCAGTCTGATAGCCAAAGAGCATTCTTTTACAAAGTGGTTTTGGGTTGGAAGAGCCTATGTCCTCCAGATAGTTGTACCCCAGAAACTCCTGTCCAGGATATTTCCTAAAGTCAGAGATCTACCTTAAAGTCAACTCAGGATTCAAATCCAGGCTTTCTGATTCCAGATTATTCACCTTTCCACTTGATTAATTTAAGTGTTCTTTACAAAAGGACATTTATATATGCCAGAAATAAGAAACACAAATGAAATTCCAAGTGATAGTACAGTCTATGTTTCTTATTATCAACTTTAAAATTCATTGCAGGCACCTGTCATACAGCTCTACAAATCCTCTGTGCTTCTGTTCTTTCAGATCAGATGCTCATTCGTTGATTTGCATGATATTGTTAAAGAGCGATGGCTTTGGTATTATATGATCCGGCTAATTCTGACTCTTTCACCTACCATGGTGGAAACTTCTCTGAACCTAGGTTTACTTGTCTGTAAAATGGGGATACCTACCTCAGAGTGCTGTTTTAAAAATTATGAGTTACTGTTAAGAAAGCACACATAGTGGGCATCCAAAAATGGCAGCTTGCTTTCTTATTTTCTTTGGTAGCTATCATTTGTTGATTGCACTAGGCTTTCTTGTGTCTTGCTAGGGTAAAAGTGGTAAAAAAAAAAAAAAAAAAAGGCCATTTTTTAAAATGTAAGTTTTATTATTATTTAGATATGGTGAGACCAAAAGATCAGAGAGGATTGCCATTGAAAAGAAATTTTGTTAATAACAGTTCCCAAGAGAGGGGGTCACACCATGCCATGTAGGGATCACACAGGCTCAAGAAGGGGTTGGGGTTGGGGAGCAGAGCAGGGCAGAACGTGGGCCAGAGCCTCTCTCATGGTTTCCATGGGAAGGAATGTATGAAGCAGATTGAGCAGGCTTAGTATTGGCTAGTTTGAATAATTCCAGTGAGCTCTGAGCTGTAAGGGCTGTTCTGAGTTTTCTGGTACCTGGCCCTGTGGTGATTAGGACAGGGGGACATTGGCCCAGAGTATGAGAGCCCTATAGAGGAGGCTCTGGATTCATGGTTTACATATGAAAGCCACACTCCCAGGAGTAGCGGTTTACTCTGTCTAGGAATTGGCTGCCCTAGGAGGGGCAGTTTCTCCAGGGTCAGCAAGACCCCAGATGTCAAAACATCAGAAATATAGGAAATAAAAAGGTATCGTTGCTATACCATTGTAGATGAGGTTCACATGGGGCATTAACAGCAATTTTCTACAGCTGAGTTAGGATACTTTGTTGTTTTGCTGTGACTTGTTTTTTTCTATGAAAATATATTCGATCAATGAGGGAACAGGAAGATCAGGCCATCCATTAGCTGTAAGAGTGAGTATCCAGTTTAAATTTTCACAAGGAATTGGCCATATTTTCTTTCACAAATTCTGCCAAAATTTTTATATCCTCATATAATAACTTCTTCTGACAATTTGCATCATTTGAAGACATCTAACAATGATTTAAGTTGAGTGTTATGGTTCTAAAATGAAAAAATTTAAAAGCATTTTGTATTCGGATTAATTTTATTTCCTTTGTTTTGCCTCCTCATTTCCCTTTCCTTCTCCTTTAGTCTATCTTTCTTCCTTTATTTTCTTCTCGATCTGACTTATCAAAGCAACTTCAAGATGATATTAACAATGTTGAATTTGAACTCACATTTCTTAGATGTATCAAAGTTAAAAAATATAAAACTAACTCTGGTATTATAGAACCATATGGCAAACAACATAGTGTCAAAGTCAATAAGTCATCTATCTTATGGCTTGGGGGAGAAATGCCATGCTACTACTTATTTCACTTAAATCTTAGGGAGGAAAGTCCCGAAATTTTGTCATTTTGGATATTGTATGTTCATATGTATTAGGATATTGTATGTTCATATGTATTAGCAAGTTTATTGATTGTAATATCCTTAATTTCTCAGTGATCTTTCCAATTAGGATATAGAAGTTTGAAAAAAGATGATTTCCCCCATTTATGAAAGTTGATCATACAGATTGGGTCATTCTTGTCATACTCAACTAAAACAGAGTTCAAAGGCCAGGGGGAAAAGCACTCAGGGCACCAAGCATTGCTCTAAGAGAGTCATTCTCTGCAACCCTGGCTGCTGAAACTGCCTGCTGTACCTTGAAACCAGTTTTATCTAACAGCTGCTGAAATAATTTCCTGTAACTCTAGGAATAATTTTACTCGTTGCTGCCACATACCAATCAAAACTTGCCAGCTCCCCAAAACGTTACCAGTGCCAGTGAAATTTCTCAAGGAGCAATATGTAACATCTCTCTTTCTTATGGCACCCCTAATCTTCTGTTTATTCTTCAACATACTGAAGACCACCAGTCTGTGTGTATGCCCCAAATTGTAATTCTTTCATCCCAAATAAGACCTCTTAATTTCAGAGATTCATCTCTATATATTCTTTGACTTTGACACATACTAACAATGAGAAAATTCTAGATAAATTTGTTTTAAAAATCTATTTTTGAACTATTTAAGAGTTTTGGATGTAGAGAAGAGTAAATGAACTACATTCCAGAAAGGAGAGACCTATTCTTAGGAAAGTACAGGCTGACGGCTGCTTCCATCACTGAGGGAAATTATCAAGTCTACAGGGAAGGGTAGGCAAAAGCCTGTCCTTGACAGAATTATAAAGGATAAGGAGAAACAGACCAAACTTTCAATGGTCATGTAGGGGTTAGGTGGTAGATTTAAAGTTGGAGGGAGCCCAGACTCAAAGATAATCCTCCCATCCAACAATTCTCTTCAATGAGAATTTTTCTGCCAACTTTCCATGTGGTACCTATGCTGAAGGTGGGACAGAAAGCAAAGATCATGTCTTTTCCCCTCAGTGTTTATAAGGTCTTGTTGAAAAAAAGCTGGAAACCATCCTCAAGATATTTAAAATTAGAGGTGAACTGAAACTAAATAAAACCGCAAGCAAATCCCAACCCAGCTCAATTCCTCATTAGTTTAAAAAACACTGCCCCTAACCTTATCTGTCTGGCAGACAAAAGAGCAAGACATTTCTGAGGCTAGGTAGTATTTACTTTTGTAAATATTTACAATTGTAGTATTTTTATGTACAATTGTGTGAATTGTAGTATTTACAATTCAGTCTCTACTGCCCTTTTAATCAAAATATCGGATGTATAATTAAAAATTATGATAGGCAAAAATTTGGGAGACGAAATCCATGATTAAAAGGAAAAAAATTCATCAAAGCAAACCTATAACAAATCCATGTTCTGTCTCTATGTATTTGCATATTCTGGATACTCCACCTAAATGGAATCATGTAGTATGTAGACTTTCATTTCTGGCTTCTGTCACTTAGCATAATGTTTCCAAGGTTTATTCATATTGTAGTACATATCAGTACTTCATTTCCCCTTTGTAGCAAAATAATGTTTCTTTCTATACATATACATATTTTGTTTATACATTTATTAATTGGTAGATATTTGTTTCTACTTTTTGGCTATTATAAATAAGGATACAATTTTCTGGAGAGTTATAAAAATGTTCTAGAATTAGATGGTAGTGATGATTGTGTAACTTTGTCTATATAATTTTAAAAACATTGACTTGAATACTTTAAATGAATGAATTTTATATTATGTGAATTATGTCAATAAAAAAGTGGACATATATGGGTTCAGATTTTGAAATTAGCAAAGAAGGACTTTAAAATCACAATTCTGAATTTAGAGTGAAAAATGCATTAAAGAATTTAGAGTGAAAAATGAGTAAAAATGGCCAGGTGCGGTGGCTCATACCTGTAATCCTAGCTCTTTGGGAGGCTGAGGTGGGCGGATCGTTTGAGCTCAGGAGTTCGAGACCAGCCTGAGCAAGAGCGAGACCCATCTCTACTGTAAATAGAAAGAAATTAATTGGCCAACTAATATATATAGAAAAAAAATTAGCCGGGCATGGTGGCACATGCCTGTAGTCCCAGCTACTTGGGAGACTGAGGCAGCAGGATTGCTTGAGCCCAGGAGTTTGAGGTTGCTGTGAGCTAGGCTAATGCTACAGCACTCACTCTAGCCTGGGCAATAAAGTGAGACTCTGTCTCAAAAAAAAAAAAATGAGTAAAAAGATGAGGAATTATTGCAGAAAAATAGAAACTCTAAAATGTATCCAAATGGAAATTCTAGAAATAAAACTTTGAGTATCTGAAATAAAGGATTCATCACTGGACTAAACCAATACAGCAAAAGAAAGGCCTAGTGAATTAGTAAACCAAGTCAATAAAAATTATCCATACTAAAGTATGAGGAGAAAAAAAAATTTAAAACAGAATAGAGCATCAGAGGTTTGTAGGACAATTCCAAGTAGTCTGATTATATATGTTATTGGAGTTTCAAAGGGAGAGAAGAGAATGGGGCAATTGAAATATTTGAAGAGATGATTGGCATGAATTTTCCAAAAGCAACAAAAGACATTCAGTTCTTAGATACAAGAAACTCAGTGAACCTTAAACAGGACAACTACAATAAAACTAT
Organism: Mirza zaza; assembly: GCA_008750895.1. NCBI lineage: Eukaryota > Metazoa > Chordata > Mammalia > Primates > Cheirogaleidae > Mirza > Mirza zaza. The sequence goes on from VSMD01085230.1 coordinate 15,811, forward strand.
ACCTAAGCATAGCATTGGCAAAAATTATGGAAACGAAATATAAAGAGATAATCTTAAAAACAGCCAGCCAGGGGGGAAAAAGAACAAATTGAGCTCAGATGAACATCTATAAAAACTACTACTGAATTCTCATCATAAATAATAAAATCCAGAAGACAATGGAATGGTTTCATTAGAGTGCTTAAAGAAAAAAATTATCAACTTAGAATTCTACATGCAATGAAAATATTATTCAAACATAGAGCAGAAATTAAGACATTTTTGGAAAAATAAAAACAAGCAATTTCATCATTAACAGACTGGACTACAAAAAACACTGACATTTAGACTACAAAATCAATTCTAGATGGCAGCCCACATGTGTAGAAGGGAAAGAAGAACCCTGAAAGTTTAAAAATATAGAAATCATAAAATACTAAAACTATTCTTTTAAAAATGTTTTCAAAATACCTTTGAACCATTAAGCACAGCTTGACAAAATTTTCTGTACAATATTATAGGTTTTGAAAGCTATACAATCTCTGTCACTTAACCACTGTAGCACAAAAGTAGCCATAAACAATACATAAATGAATGGGCATGGCTGGCATCAAATAAAATTTTGTTTATAAAAATGGCTATGTTATTATTATACAATAGCTTAAAAGTATAAAGTATTATGGATAAGTTATCAAAGATGTATAAGACCTATACACTAAAAATGGCAAAGCATTGCTGAGAGAAATTAAGGACAAACAAGTGGAGAGTTATACCATGTTCGTGAATCAGAACAACCAATAAAGTTTCAATAATTTTTAAATTAACCTATATATTTAATGCAATACCAATAAAATCCCAGCAGGTTTTATTTCATAAAAATTAATAGGCTTTTCTTCAATTTTATATAAAATGCAAAGGATCTCAAAACAATTTTGAAAAAAAGAACAAAGTTGGAGGACTCATACTATGTGTTCTTATGGCTTATTATAAAGATATAATATTAGTACAGCATCCTCTTGGCATAAAGATAGGCAAATAGAGCTATAGAACAAAATGGGGAGTTTTGAAATATATCAACTCATATATGATCAATTGATTTCGACAACGGTGCCAAAACAATACAAATTAGGAGACAAAAATATTTTCAACAAATAGTGTTGGAACAATTGGATACCTATATGCAAAACAACACAAAACCAACACCCTAAACAAAAAAACCTTAGCCATGGTCTCACATTATACACAAAAATTAATTCCAAATGAATTATATACCTAAATATAATAGCTGAAACAATACAACTTTTAGGATAAAACATAGGAGAAAATCTCAGTGATCTAGGGTTTGATAAATTTTGCTCTTCAAAAGATACTGATTCAAAAATGAAGATGCAGGGCACAGACTGGGAGGAAATATTTGTGAATCAGATCTCTGACAAAGGAGTTGTAATGAGGGCATATAAAGAACTCTTGCAACACAATATGCAGACAAAAATTCAATTAAAAATTGATAAATGATTTAAACAAACACATGGCTGGTAGATAAGCATGGGAAAACTGTTCAACATCATGGTTATTAGTGAAATGCAGAATAAATCCACAATGACACATCACTACACTCATCAGAATGGATAAAATTTAGAAAGACTAACCATAGCAGATATCAGTGAGGATGTGAAACAACTGAAAAACTCAAAACAAGAGCTATTTCATGCTAACAGCAACATGAATAAATCACAAAATAATTAGGCAAGATGAAAGAAGCCAGACAATAGAGAGTATCTATTATATGATTCTACTTGTATAAAGTTCTATGTGCAAATTAATCTACAATAACTAAAAACATATCAATTGTTGCCAAGGCATGAGGTGGGGCAGGAAGAAGGGCAGGGAGTGATGACCAAGGGGCATGAAGATATTTTTGTGAAAGAAGTCCATGTTCTTTATTTTGATTGAGGTGACAGTTTCACTGTCACCTGTATCAAAACTAATATAATATATCAAAACTAATATCAAAACTAATCAAAACTAACTATAGGTGTACACCTATATCAAAACTAATCAAATTGTAAAGTTTATGATGCCAATCAAATGTAAATCTTATTTTATGTCAATTACAGCTGGATAAAACTAAAAAAAATCAACATAACTATTATGATAAATAAATCAAAATTTATATTCTGTATCATGTTTTAAAACATATATCTCAACCAGCTTGCTAGTTTATGAAATTCCACAACTAGAGAATCATTCTTTTGATCCTGAATAAAGTATAAATAACTAAAAATGGCAACATTTTAAATCTTTCAGCTCAACTCAAATTCCATGCAGTGGATCTGCCTGTGTCCTTCATGATGTGGCTTCTCTTCAGCCACAGCTTCCATCTCTCACTGTGTCTCCTGGACCCCAGGCGTAGAGAACCACAGTCCTTGCTTCCTCGTTCATACACCTGCACACCTTGGCTTCTATTCCGTATCCACCTAGGGTATCATCCCCTTGCATGTCTGGCCACCCCCAAGATAAGGATGATTATCCTTCACCTACTACCTCCACTCACCCCGCTGCCCAAGCCGTGGCTCAGGACAAAGATCCCCTTTTCTGTTTCCATAGAATCCTGTTTATTTCCATTATCACACTTAATTCAACGGCTATAACATCCTTGAAGGAAAGGAATAATCTTTTGACATTATACAGAATGAGTGCCAGACCTTAATTAGAAGACACAAACCACAGCCCATAGTCTATACTGAGCCCACAAAAGTATTTTGTTCAACCTGCAAAGTGCTTTTCATGTTTGACATTAAAATCTGGGCCAGAATTCCTGCACAGTAACAAGTCCCTGGAGCAAAAGGCAGCTATAGAAAATCTTGCAGTTCTCTTCACGCCCTTTTGGCTGCCCACACTAACTCTCACTGTCACTTGCCTTATTTCTTTGACTTGTCTAGCCCCTTTCCTGAGTGTAAGATGTCCTGGCTCCGAAGGCCATTTGACTTGGGATCCGTGTTGGATGAGTAATAAAGGTTTTGTAATGGGTGAAGACATTTTCTAGACTAGAATAAAAATTGAGAGAGTAGGTTTTTCAAAAGAAAAGAGAATATGCCTTTTGGGGGAAGAGAGTAGGTTACAGCAATTTTTTTTTATCCTAGTTATTGTATTTCAAACCAGCACCATTTATTTTCATGACTTAAAATATATCCAAATGGTTCTCTACCCTTTTGCCAAGGCCAAAATAGTCACTGTGTTTATACAAGGCACTCCATGTCCATCTCAAATATGTTTTATAAATGTATGGTAAACTAGACTGTCCTGGTGAAGGAATGCAGAAACAGTACTTACAGGTGCCGCAGAATATGTATTCAGAGTTCTTATAAAGCTAATGTCCAATGTAAGGGGCTCCCAGTCATTTTAAAACATTCCATGATAATTCATGTATAACAAAACCCCGGATTCTAATGGAAGGACTCAGATTTAATAATCTTCTTTCCACCAGAACCTTCATCATATCTGCACACTGCCTCCATGATTGCTATTTGGCAACTCTTCCCATCCCGTGAATAAAGCAAATTATTTCCTGAAGTAGAAGTAGTTTAATTGGTGCATAAGTCAGGAAGCCACTTCTAATTGTAGTTAAATGATGCTGTTTGAAAAGCTGCTCTTCAGAGGGCCATCCTGGAACAGAGTTCCTCCTATCCAGTAAGGTCAAAGCAGCACATGTGGGAAGCCGTCATTCCCGGTGGACTTCTCGAACACAAGCGAGTGGATGTGGCATTCAAAGTGTTCCATAAAACATCTTCCAGAAAGTCACATACAAGAAGTATAAGCAAATAAGTAGGATGTGAATTCATTAACCATTTAAAAACCAAAGTATTCCAAAATCCATGAATAAATATTCTCCCATAATATACATGAAAGACATAAATAGCACACATTTTTAAAGATTATGAGAAAAATAAAATACAATCCTATAAATGGAAGAGGTATATGTAAGTGATATGTTATGATCATATAACAATAAGAAGTTGTCTTTGACATTACTGACTATTACGTTTCCAGGTGATAGGGCTTCCCTTCTGCCAGGAGGTAGGAATATCTAGAGAATGAACCCCTTTATGAGAAAGAGGGAAGTGCTGTAGTTAGTTAGGCTTTGCCAGATCTTGGCAACATAGCGCCTATTATGAATTCAAGGGAGTCCTGCAATTTGGACTTACAATCCAAGATCTTCCTTCTGTCCAGGGTACGAGTAATGAAAAGCTGCAAAAATGGTATCTGTATTCCTGTTGATGTCCAGCTCAGTACTTAATTATTATTAATAATGCGTGTATTGCCCCTCAAATGCCTCACACGGAGCCCTGTACATAGTAGTTGCTCAAGAGATCATCGTTTAATTTCCTGGTCTGACTTCTGGCGTCCCCAGGAAGAGTGTGGCCAAAGTGCCACTCCATTAGAGGCACCATTTAATTGGTCTGGTGCTCCCTGTCAACAGAATCTTGAATGCCAATGTCTCTAACAGTGCCTAGAACGGCAGCAACAGCAAGAAGCAGCTAGAATGATTGACCCCATGGCATGGAATGAGATTGATCGTTCTCTATGTAGAAAACTTAATTATGGATGGACATTAGGTAGATAGGTGAATGGACAAATTGATATGAGTAGAAATAAAGCAATTAGGATTAATGAAAATGTTTCTACTTATTTCTTTTTATTTCTCTTTATATATCCATCCATTATATAAATATAATACTTACAAAGGCTACACCATGGTGATCTGGTAATTCGTTTTTAATTCTTCCCAAGGAACTTAAAAAACAGGCGTGTTAGTTTACTAGGGTGGCCATAACCAAGTACCACAAACCAGGTGGCTTAGTCAACTGAAATTTATCGTCTCACAGTTCTGGAGGCTACAAGTCCAAAATCAAGGTGTTGGTAGGATCAGTTCCTTTTGAAGGCTCAGAGGGGGAATCTTTCCTGTGCCTGTCTCCTGCTTCTGATGGTTTGCTGGCCATCTTTGATGGCCCTTGGCTTATAAAATCATCACTTTGATTTCTGCCTTCCTCTTCACATAGCATTATCCCTCTCTGCCTGTCTCTGGGTCCAGATTTCCTCTTTAAATAAGGCTCCTGGTCCTATTGGATTAGAGGCCCACTCTGCTCCAGTATGACTGCATCTTTAACTATGTCAGTGACCTTGTATCTAAATAAGACCACATTCCGAGGTACCAGAAGTTAAAACGTCAATATATCAATTTGGGGAGGATACAGTTCAACCAGTACCACCTGGTATACTTAAGGAAAGTGTTTTCACCTTTCCTATGCTACCCAGATCACATCTACACTTCTCTGTCTTGCACTGTTCTTGTCTTGTGCAAAAGTGCCCTGGATGGCCACTGCTTTGATAGGGACTTTATTGCAAGTGGTCATTCTTAGGCCAGGCAAAGACCGGGTTTTAGGAGTGGTCCTCACTAGAGTTCTGTGTAAAGCAGGTTGTGCTTCAGCCCTGATGTCTGGTTGAGCCAGAAGAGCTCGTTCACTGCCAGAAACACGCTTGGATAGGCGTCCTGCATGTGATCATTGATCATGAACTTTATCATTTAACAACTTAACATCCAACCACATGGTCTGCATGGATGCTGTTCAGTAAACCAACAGATTGATCACAACCATCCAATTTAGACATTCAAAACTAAATTTTCCATTTACCCTACAGTGGTACAATATTCACCAACTTGTCATGAAGCATATAAATAAGAAGAGAAATTTAAAAATTTAGGTAGAGTATGTCACTGGGTTTCCCTTTATCTATGTAACCTATGACCCTGTCAAAATTAAAAATAAAATTGCTCCTATATCCTTCTTCCCCAAAGCTTCTCCTAGCTGGATATAATGAAAGTTTATTTTATATTAGTTATTTAGGTAATGATTAATAACATTTATTAAGTTCACACTGAGTTAATAATTAAACGGTAGAATTTCAGATATCTGGAATCCTTGTAGGATAAATTAATCTGAAAGCTGAATTTCTGAACAGCTGACCACCATCATTTCAGCCCTAAAACTTAAAGAATTAAGTAAGTAAATAACTTTTGGATAGGATTTTTTTTCCTAACTAAATTCAATGTTTTGGCACTCATTTTAAAAGCTACTTACTTCTAACTTTTGTTGGAAATACGTTCATCCGTATGAAAATAATTATTTTCTGAATTGTAGTATAGCCCAGAATCAAAAAATGACCATTTGTCTCTGCACTAATACACCAAAAATTGTTCTTTTGAAATCTCATATCTTATTCTGATATTCTTTTATTTTTATTTTTCTGTCCTTACTTCAGATGTTGGGTCTTTGTATATATATCCATATCTACCCTCTTGTTGCAGCACTACTTACATTGACCCACTGGCTGCTTCTAATCCACCTTAGGAACCAGTCATTCACATTTGTCAGATTTCTACACACAGTAAGCAGAAATGGATTTGGATTTAGCATCACATGTGAAACATCCAAGAATACTAGTGTTTAGGTCCCATGACACTTATTTCTCAGACTTTCTCAGTACTGTTTTATCAGCTTATTGTGTCTATTAGTTATGCACCCAGAAACTTGAGGTTTCCAAATACCTGAGACCTGGACAGGTGAGGCATCATTCTATTCACTAAAAATAATAAGTGCACTTTCATACATATTATCTCTTCTTCTCTGAGCCCAGTTTTCTATATCAGGCTTTCTTGAGAACATTAAGTCTCCACTTTCAAACAATTTACCATCTTGTTGGACTACACAAGATACCCAAAGCAATATGGAGATACCTTAAAGTGATACAAGTAGATCTACCATTTGATCCAACAATTCTACTACTGGGCATCTACCCAAAATATCAAAAGTCACTTCATGGAAAAGACACCTGCACTTGAATGTTCATAGCAGCACAATTCACAATTGCAAAGTTGTGGAAACAACCCAAGTGCCCATCAATACATGACTGGATTAATAGAATGTGGTATATGTATACCATGGAGTACTATTCAGTTTTAAGAAACAATGGTGATATAGCACCTCTTGTATTTTCCTGGATAGAGCTGGAACCCATTCTACTAAGTAAAGTATCTCAAGAATGGAAAAACAAGCACCACATGTACTCACCAGCAAATTGGTATTAATCAGATCAACACCTAAGTGGACATATAGGAATAACATTTATCGTGTGTCGGGCAGGTGGGAGGGGGGAAGAGGGGATGGGTATCTACAAACATAATGAGTGAGATGTGCAACATTTGGGGGATGGTCACGCTTGAAGCTCTGACTCGAGGAGGGAGGGAGATCATGGGCAATATACATAACCTTAACATTTGTACCCCCATAATATGCTGAAATAAAAAAAAAGAAGAAGACTGAGAACATTTACATGGGAGGAGGCATTTAAAGATCTTAATAGAATGCTTATAGGTTATTAAATGGAATAGTACAAGGGTAAAATTAATCAGAACAGATGTGCTGTACCCACAGGAATGAAGAGAAATTAAGGTAAGAGTGCTCTCAAGGGAGCAGAGGGTAAGATGAAATTACATAAATAGGAAAGCACCCTTAGAAGTGAGAGAAAGGAAATGAAAACGTAGGGACTAAGACTAAGTCCTAAGAAATGTACCTTGGCAAGGGCTGGGGCAAACGCTAGGGACAGAGCTGCAGGACGCTGGAGAAGCAGGGAAGAGTGGTGTCATTAACTGCTTGTCTATCAGTCATCTCTGGGCTTTGTACTGCACTCTCCTGGGGAGAGGATTCCTAGGTGTTATTTCCCAAACACAGCACAGTTAAGATTGCACTTTTGTCCCCTCCCTGACATGTCTAGGATAGGGCTACGGCTAATTTTGGTGCAACCAGATGCAAATTAGACAGTTCTCTAAGCCACTTGTGTACTCCTCCATGGCCTCATCCACTTGGTTCCTTATTCCTCCACCCCCCACTAGCATGGCCTCCGGTCCCTTTGACATTTCCCTGCCTTAGGGTTCCTCTTCAGCAGTGCCCAGCCTGACACCTGTCACAGCGTCATTCCTAAGGATGTAATATTACTAAGGATAATCATATTTCTGCATCCTTAGCATCCTTGCACCATTCAGGTAAAATTGGTACTTGATACCCACATATAGAACTATTTGGCCACATGATATGAAATCACCAATATTCAATCAGTTTTGATCTACAAAATCCTTCATAAAGTTCAATCTAATGTTTTTTATCCCTATCTTCCTATCAAGGAAACTACTATATACTTCTCTCTCAGTCCACTGGTATTTGTTTACATAGACCTACTCATGCAAGAAAGAGTTCATGGGGCGAACTGTTTTGCAATTCAATACAAAAATTGCTGTTTTGTGAGGCAGTGTTTTTTTTAACATTATTCCAAGCTTATCAGATTTTACTTCCTATTAAAAAAAATATTGTTCATTCTCAGTGAGTGTATTTTCCTTTTCGCTTCCAACAATTTTTTGATGTAGCAGCAAAGATATTAGTGTTTATAAAATTAAGGAAAACACTAGATAAATAATCACATTTCTTCGGCTGTGTGCTCATGAAATCCTTTGAAAAGATTTTCTTTGATGATCCAAAATTTCAATTTATGTTGCTGTTTGCAATGAAAAATACTACCTTGGAGATCACCAAATGATAGCTGTTACTTAATGGAGATTTACAAATGAGATTAACAAAATCCATGTTGCATACAGTGTCACATTTGTTTTCTTTAAAGAAAAAATTGTCTCTTCTAAATGTGAAAATTTTGAAACACTTTCCTCTCATCTAATGTCCCAAATTACTTGAAATCATAGAATTCTTTAACTGAAATTATTGCAGATTATGTAATCCAACCTTCAAGTTTTTTAGAATAGGAAACAGACTTAAGTAAATTTGCCCAAGGAATATTGCTAGGCGGTAGAATTGGAATTATAATGCAAATTTCTTAAATTTTAGTCAAATTTACTGCCACCTCTACTGAGTAAAAGATCGAGTCATGGAAAAGCAAGAATGGTCACCCCATAGAGTACCCCGTGATCCTTAGGCTAACGGAACTAGACATGTCCAGCATCACAGAGAAATTTAACCTTCCTGTGTTCCTTTTTATTTATTCAAATTTCATGAAAACTGGTGTTCGCTGGGAACTCTGAGTTCGTCTGCTGCCAACTGAAGCTAATATTCAATTAGTCTCCTGAAATGACAAGTAACCAAAGCTGGTTCTCAGTGTAGGGGGAGAGATAGGGGTATAAGGATGGAACTGGATGCTGAAATTTGGTTGCTCAAATGAGATTCCTGTGGCAGCAAAAATATGATGTCCTCCCACAAATGAAAAAAAAAAAAAGACCCCTTCTTGTCCGAATCTATACTGTTCAAGCTGAGGGTTACCATGTGTACCTTGACTTAATGAGATGGCATCTGGAAAACATGCTCCTTGCTTATCTCTTTAGAGGCTCATAGAACCCTGCATTTCTCTAGATTTCTGGTACATACCAGGCTAGCCCTAGGACACCTTCTGAGCTCAGAGTGTATCCATTCCAAAACAGAATATGAAGCTCTAAGGTACCCAAGAAGTAGAGGGAACTGGGGATTTCATTCATAACAACCTCTCAAGATCCTTCTCCTTCAATCCAATTAACATTCGTAGGGTGGTTGGTTAGGACTGGTTTTCCTACAACTGAATAGAACCTAAATTTAACCCTATGGGAATCTGGACTGGCTCAGGTTCAAGGGTTTGTTCTTGACCTGACATACACAGTTGAAATGCATAGTGGTCCTAAAAAAGAGAAGCTTATTTCTAAGTATAAATATAAGAGAAGACATTACCAAACTTATTCAGGTCTCATTGCTTGTTCATTAACAAAATATAAATTATCCTTTCACTTTCTCTTCACCAAGGACATTAAGATATGAATTAAAAAATTGACACAAACACCATTTTAATAAAATGGTTATCTTCTGTCCTATGAAGAGTTTGATTTACAACTTAAAACCATCACATAACTATATCCTATTGAAAAGAAGTAAGAGTAAGAATTTAATTTAAAAGTATTTGAATGGTTTAATGCTTAAAGATTCAGGAGATTACCAGGTTTGCTACCTGCCATCATTTGTTCGCAGGTTGAGAGAGTGAGAGTCTGCTAGCTGCTTCCCAAATACCTCCTCTCCTTTGTGCCTTATAGGAAGGCCCCAGTGATAACTAAGCACAGACAAAAGACTACATACCTTGCTTCCTTGGCAGCAATGGATGGCCATGTCTCTAAGTCTTGGCAAAGGAATCAAATATAGAAGTGTTGTGTGCCGTTTTTAGGAAATTAGTAAGAGGAAGCATGCACTTCTCCACTTCCTTATTCCTCATTTAAGCGTGCAACATGGATTTTAGGTAATGGCTGGAGCTCTGGAAGCCATATTGTGCCATGTGGCAGAGGGATGGTGGAGCAAAGAACAGAAAGGAGGCCAGACCTCGAATAAGGGTGTGGCTGCTAAACTGCTTGGACTACAAACCTCTGATGTCTCTTACATTGGAGAGAAATTAGCTTTCTTCTCACTTAAGTCATTGTTTTTGCCTTCATTTTTTAAATCACACAAGTTAAACTTAATCCTTAAGCCAGGCAGGTTTTAATGGACAATGATGATTTGCTCTGTGGAACTTCCCTAAGAACTAACTGAAGATATTATAGATGGTTGGAGCAACTATACTTTCTGTCAGCCCATTAATTGGGAATTTGCGCCTTTTCTCTAGTTTTGGAATGTGTAGCCCACTCCCTCTTTGCCATGAGAAGAGAAATAGCTGATCTTATTAGTGAATTCAGGGAAAGACATCCAGTGTGCATGAGTCTCTTTTGCAGGCAAAGCTGCTCTCAGTTTCCCCTTGTGATCAGTTTACCAGGGCCTGCTCCACCCGCAACAGAAGCAGCCTACAGTCACGGAGGGAAAGGAAACTTCTGTTTGGCAGCCTAATATGTCCCCACATCTCCCATCTAGCTTTATCAGTCTAGAAACTGATTTTTTAAAAAATCTCCACTAGTATGTTCTATTTCTTAATTGGTTTTGATTTGGGTCATGACCTGTTTTGTGTAGGTCAGTGATTACTGATCATCCTGAAACCCCAAGAATAATGTCACTAAGAGGATGAGAAGTTGCCCATCAGATTGTTCTAAGATATTTTGGTAGTTCTTTTATTAATGATGTCATGTAAGCAAAGGTAATATAACTCCTCTTTGATTACTCCTGGAAGATAATTGACAGAGAGAAAATTTGTATTTCTGATTCTTTTAGTCACCTTAAGTAAACTTTGTTCCATCATTATTTCATATACTTTATTTTCTCTGCTCTAGAAAAAAGATATTTACCAAATTTTATAAGGATGCCATTATAGAGATATTGTTTAACTCCAGAATTAGACAAACATTAGCTTGCAGGAAAATCATTACAAATGTTTTTAATCATCTAGAACTATTGTTGAAGAGTCACAACCTGGCATAATAATTGTTCACATAAATATCCTTCAAACCACAATATGTGGTCTTCAGCACATAACTTTAGACAATTTGGATTTAGAAACAACTTACTCCATTCTCCTTTTTTCCAGATACAAAATTGAAACCATTGTATCTTTTACTAAAAATAGAGAAAATATAATTTAACAAAATCCATACTTGAAACTCTTTATTCTGTTTAAGAGCCAGACCTACTTGTCATATAGAATTTCTTAGAAATGGGCATTAAATTTAATCAAATGCCATTATGATAGAAGTTGAAAAATTTGTATAATTTTTCCTCCAAGATTGAGGCGCCATATGAATGACTTCTCAAGTATTGAACCATCCCTATTTTTCCGCAAATAACTTATGATCAAGGTATATTATCTTATCTAATATGGCTACATTATGTTAGCCAATATTTTAAGTGGGATTTTCATATGTATATTCCTAATTGAGATTTGCCTGGTTTTCTATGTTTCTTATGGGGTTTTAGAGTTTTTGCCTTTTTGCTTTTGTTTTTTGTTTGACACCAACAGAGGTTTTAGGTACAAGTACTATGGTTGCTTATTAGGCTGACTTGTGAATCATAACACCTTCTATGTTCTGAAACAATTTAATAGTATATAAATTAAATTTTCTTTGAAATATTTAAATAATTCACTAATAAAAAGCCAAAGTATTTTATGTAGAACATTTGATGTGTTTAAATGTGATACTTGTTTATTAACTTATTTATAGTGTATGCTTCATACTGAATCATTTTGTTAGTTTTCCAGAAAATACTTATTTTTATTGTGACTTTCAAATTTATTAACATACCATTGAGCATGGTATTTTATGATGGTAGTAAACCTCTTTAAATATTCATAATGTTCTCTTTGTTTTTTAATTTTTTTAATTTGTTAAATTTTCCAAAGTTTGATTTCTTCTTTCCCTAATGAATCATCTTCTAATTTCTTTCTAAATAATCATCTCCTAGATTAAGTTTATAATTATACTATTATGATAATACTTTTGAAATAAGCATAAATGCCTAGATTTAGAAAGATAAAAGAAATTTAAAGAAAATTTTGAATGATATTTAAAAATCAGAATATTTTACTATTAATATAATATTGTTTTCAATTCTTTGGAGTCTTTGATATATCACTAAACTCTCAAACTTTTATTCTTTTTTTTTTTTTTTGAGACAGAATCTTACTCTGTTGCCCGGACTAGAGTGCCATGGCTTCAGCCTAGCGCACAGCAACCTCAAAATCCTGGGCTCAAGCAATCCTTCTGCCTCAGCCTCCCAAGTAGCTGGGACTACAGGCATGTGCCACCATGTTCAGCTAATTTTTTCTATATATTTTTAGTTGCCCAACTAATTTCCTTCTATTTTTAATAAAGACAGGGTCTTGCTCTTGCTCAGGCTGGTCTCGAACTCCTGAGCTCAAGTGATCCACCTGCCTCGGCCTCCCAGAGTGCTAGGATTACAGGCATGAGCCACCACACCTGGCCAAAACATCTATTATTTACTCTAAAGGAGTTTCCAGGATGGAAGAGAAGACAGACACAGAAACAGATGACTATAACATAGACTCACAAACAGATAATTAGGATATTAGCTAGTACATGCTTTCTAGAGATACACACAAAGTATTGCAAAAACAGAGTTGGGCTCAGTTATCCAGCAAGGACTGGGGAAATCAGGAAAGACCTCTTGGATGAAGTGATACTTGAACTTGGTGTTAAAAAAATGTGTAGGAAAATTCCAGCAAAGCTGGGAAAGGGAAAGGGTAAGGGTATTGCAGGTAGAGAAGAGAGTAGAAAAGTACAGAAATGAGAAAAGGCATAGTGGCAGTTTGGGGTTTCTGGAGTGTCAAATTTAAGGTCAGGATTGAGCTCTATCCTAAGTGACAAAGAGGTTTAAGCATGGAAGAGAATGTCAAATCTGAGGAGGGCAAATTTCCCTTTTTGCCAAGTGAAGGAAATATCTGAGAGACACACAAACAGGAAACATATTAGGTGGGGTTGAACAGCTGAGTGAGCTTTAGGAAAGTAGAGATGAGAAAGTATGGATAGTGTTTTTAAGAGGTGTGGATTACAAGAAGGTGGTAAAATTGGATGCTGGTTGTTGAGAGTGAAGATGAAAAGAGGCTTGAAGGGTTTTGTTTTATAGATTGGAAACATATTTCTATCCATACACGCTGAGAAGAAACCAAGATGGAGAGTGTGAGAGAAAGAGAAGATAAAAGCGAGGATGAACAATATCCTGGAGGAGGCTGAAGATTTCGAGTCAAGGGCATGGGTGAAGTCAAGGGCATGGGTGGAGTCAAGGGCATGGGTGAAGTCAAGGGCATGGGTGGAGTCAAGGGCATGGGTGGAAGAGTTGGTATCCGACAAGAGTAGAGGCTCCTGTTATGTTGAGCATTGAGGAAATGCACAAGAATCTCCCTTGATAAATTATAAGCTCTCTGTAGGTTCAAACCCTGAATCTGAGCAGGTGGTGAACACTACATCCCTTGCTGATGAATGAATGAGCAGGACAAAAGTAGATATTGTAGGTAGGAGGGAATGAAAAGTGAGAGTGATCACCCCTACAGTTTCAATATGCTTAGTGAAGTGTATGGGTCCTATCAGCAAACTACTTATATGCATTAATTTTGTTCAATATCTGTCATTTATTCAATGGAAGCATCTTGATCTTTCCTTCCCCTAGGGCCACACAGTGGCCAATCTGGTAAACCTCCCTTGAGCCTTCTCCCTGAGCTTCTCCTGGTGACCTGGTTTTTATTAGACCCTGGTAATGAGTCAGTCCTTCTCTAGCATATGGCCTTGGGGACAAAATCTCTTAGGCCCAGCTGAGAGTGCCATGGGTAGGGGCTGCTCATGAAATCCTAAACAACCCCACCTCCCCTTAAATGGCATTTGTTTCCTTGTAACTCCAAATAAAGTCAACATTAGCATTTCTGCAATTCTCAGCACTTGCCTCGCTACCCATTTGACTTCCCCACCATGCAGCAATGGCTCCCTGCCTCTCAACAGCATGGTCGTGGTCGTGGTCCTCCCGTATCTACAAGGCTTGGATAGTGCCTGCCTTGAGGGTCACACCCAAGTGATATTTATTTCCATATGCTCAATGCTTAATACAGTACTGAGCACCATGTAATTGAATCAATCAGTGAAGACATGAATGAATGGATGAATGAATGAATGAATGGTCAAAGGTATTAAAAACAATTTTTATCTCCCCTGACCACAGCTGGCCAACCTGAATGGTCCTACCTGCATTCCTGCATTCCTGCCTTCTGCGTGGCTCTAGGACCCTCTCCCCTTCCTTGTCTCAGACATCAACCCCAAGCCACCGGTTCTTAACTTTGCCTGCTCTTTGGTATCCTCTGGTGATTTCGAAACACGGGTGCCTTGGTCCTACTCCTAGAGATTTTTATTTGGTTGGTCCGGGGTGTCATTCTTTTAAAACACCCCTGGGTATCCTACCGTGCAGCCCGAGTTAAGGACTAAGTCTTCGCCACGTTGACGGGGCCCCCTGGGCTGCAGGTGTGATGCGTCTGCCCCAGCACCTGCCTCCCACCGCTTTTTGTCCCGGTAATCTCTCAGACTTTCTCCGGCCAGAAGCAGGCCAGATGCAAGCTGCCTGTGTGCACAAGAGGCTCCCTCCCTTTACTCAGATGGTTTGTGACATTGCATTCCAATGCCCGCCCACTCCTCTCCGGTGGCAGTCGTTCTCCTCCGCCCCCACCCCACACCACCCTCGGTCCTTGAAGCAGACACTAAGTGTAAACTTTCTGCAAGTTGTGTCTAAAATCAGGCACTCTCAAGATGCAAGCAGATTTCTTCTGAAGGTGTGGCTATCTAGATAGTGCTCCCGGCTTTGTGTCCTAAAGAGCAATGGTCAGTCAAGGTTGGTCTGGTACCTGTTTCAGTTCTGTGTAGCAAAAAGAGCATCGCGCTCTGACTCGAGGGGGGGTGCCACGGGCAATATACGTCACCTTAACATTTGTACACCCATAATATGCTGAAATAAAATTTTTTAAAAAAGAGCATTTAGTTAGCTGCAGCTCTTCTGCCACCTTCTGGCTTTCTTCAGAATAACACTTTTCAGCACTTGCTCTGAAGTAGCTTCATTTCTTGGGGCATCGTTTCTTAACACTTTGCTTTTCTTTCTCGTGTCCTCTTCCCTCATATTCTCACCACTACTCTTCTAGACGATTTGAGAGACTATTTCATGCCTCCTATAGGTTCATATTGCAAAGCTGAGGATGCGTTTGCACTATACAGCTGGCCGAGGATGTAAAGGATGAAGATACCAACTAAACCAGTTATTTGGGGTCGCGCGCACACACTCGCAAAAAGACAATTAATAATTTGCAATCCCCTGTTTACTGAGCAATCAGGATGCACAGAGAAGGCACCGCATGGCCTCACCGTGCTTGGGGCAGCCAAGACAGCCGCATCCTCACTTGGCTGGCATCGCCAGAGGAACCACGGCTTGATTACCAAAAGCAGGATCAATACCACAGCAAGTGGGCTGTTTATTGAATTCCAACCTTCATCTTCTAAGTCATTACCACGATAGATATTAATTTCATTTTAATATTTTATCACTATTACTAACATTTGCTTATCAGTAGAGCCTAACATTACTACTCTCCAATATGAAGATAATTTCTAAGGGAACACAAATTTAAGGAGGTATTTTTACATTTTTATTCTACGTATTTCCTCAGTGAAACAGTATTTTGGGGCCCCCTGATCTCTCACTTTATGACGCTGAACAATTTATCAAGTTTAAATCATTGGTTTGGATTAGAGATGATGAATGATTTTTTTCTAAAAGCAATGTATCCTTTGATACGTAACAGCATCCGCTATTTTTGTCATTTGGCAGATTTGGGGAAGGTAAATACGAACTTAAAATGCTTAGTTCAATTTTCCTAGTTACCCAGATGATGGCAGCATATCCAAATTTTACTGACTGAACACATAAGGGAAAGGAATTCACCTTTACTTAGTACTGCTAAATCCTACTTTCCTGTAATTAGCTCCATGTAAGTTCAATCTTTAAAGTCTTTTGATACTAATACTGCATGTTTATATTATAAACATAGGACTGCATAATTACTGTGACCACATCTGTAATTTTCCTCCTGGTAAGCTTCATTTTTATTGCAGGGCTCCTTCCATGGGCAATAACAGACAAGTCAATTCTTCTCTGTATCAACATTGTGCAATAGAACTTTCTGTCACGGTGGTAATATTATATATGTGTTGTCCAATATGGTAGCCACTAGGACAGTAACCACATGTGGCTACTGAGCACTTGAAATGTGTTGGTGCTACTGGTACTACTAGCACATAGTATTATGAATGCTACTGAGGAACTAAGTTTTAATTTTATTTACTTTGAATTAATTTAAATGTATGTAGTCCATGTGATAGTAGCTGATACTGGAGAACACAGTGCTAGTTGATTCAAATCACCTGGCCAATAGATCCACATGTTCCTCCTAATACCAACTGACCCAGTGGTACTTTGTAGTTAAAACTTGCTCAACTATTTTAAACATATTTAATCCAAGAAGACTGTCTCAGAATTAAACTTTCAATGGGCATTGCCAGTGTCATTCCTGATACAACTTTTTTTTTTCTATTGTCATTTATTTTTTATTTATTTTTTTTCAGCATATTATGGGGGTACAAATGTTAAGGTTACATATATTGCCCTTGCCCCCCTCCCTCCTCGAGTCAGAGATTCAAGCGTGTCCATCCCCCAGTTGGTGAGCATCTCACTCATTATGTACATATATACCCATTCCCTCCCCCACAAGCTGCCCAACACCCGATAAATGTTATTCTTATATGTCCACTTAGGTGTTGATCAGTTAATACCAATTTGCTGGTGAGTACATGTGGTGCTTGTTTTTCCATTCTTGGGATACTTCACTTAATAGAATGAGTTCCAGTTCTATCCAGGAAAATAAAAGAGGTGCTATATCACCATTGTTTCTTATAGCTGAATAGTACTCCATGGTATACATATACCACATTTTATTAATCCACCCATGTATTGATGGGCACTTCAGTTGTTTCCACATCTTTGCAATTGTGAATTGTGCTGCTATAAACATTCGAGTGCAAGTGTCTTTTTTATAGAGTGACTTTTGTTCTTTTGGGTAGATGCCTAGTAATGGGATTGCTGGATCAAATGGTAGATCCATTTGAATCGCTTTAAAATATCTCCATATTGCTTTCCATAGAGGTTGAACTAGTTTGCAGTCCCACCAGTAGTGTAGGAGAGTTCTTCTCTCTCCGCATCGATGTCAGCATTTATTGTTTTGGGACTTGTTAATAAAGGCCATTCTCACTGGAGATAAGTGATATCTCATTGTGGTTTTTTGATTTGCATTTCCCTGATGATTAGAGATGTTGAGCATTTTTTCATATGTTTGTTGGCCATTATTCTGTCTTCTTTTGGAAAGTTTCTGTTCATGTCCTTTGCCCACTTTTTGATAGGGTCGTTTGATTTTTCTTTGCTGATTTTCCTGAGTTCTAAACAGATTCTAGTTTTTAGCCCTTTATCGGATGTGTAGCTTGCAAAAATTTTCTCTCATTCCGTGGGTTGTCTGTTTGCTCTCTTGACAATTTCTTTGGCTGTGCAGAAGCTTTTTAATTTGATCAGGTCCCATTTATTTATTTTCGTTGCTGCTGTGATTGCCTTTGGGGTCTTCTTCATAAATTCTTTGCCTAGGCCAATGTCTAGAAGAGTATTTCCAATGTTTTCCTCTAGAATTCTAATAGATTCACACCTAAGGTTCAAGTCTGTAACCCAGCATGAGTCGATTTTTGTGAGAGGCGAAAAGGTGTGGATCCTGTCTCAGTCTTTTACATGTGGCTATCCAGTTTTCCCAGTACCATTTATTGAATAAGGATTCTTTTCCCCAGTGTATGTTTTTGTCTGCTTTGTCAAAGATTAGATGGCTGTATGAGGATGGTTTTATACTTAGGTTCTCTGTTCTGTTCCACTGCCTGACCCAACTCTTAATCAGCTTCTCTCTAATCCCAACAGTTCTCTCTAAAGCTCACCCCCTCCCCCACCCCTCAACCCATCCCCTCTTGCTGCTTCTGTGTACTGGTGGGTGGCTACTTTTTTGTCCCTTATGGGTTCATGTGCTGTTTCTGACCATGGACCTCTGCATTCTACACATTCTCCCTGAGCTATTCCACTCTCTTCATGGTTTTAATCCTATCTCTGGGCTGCTGATTTCCAAATCTGTAGTGTCAGCCCTGCAGCCTGGAAGCTCCCACAAAAAATTCCAAAATTAAACTTATTATGTTCCTGTAAGTCTGCTCCTCCTATAGGCTATATGTCCATTACACCCCATCAGTTACCCAAACCAGACACGGAGTCCACCATCTCAGCTTTTTCTCCCTTCGCCCTCCCCCACATTCTACTAATTTTGGCTCCTCTTAGTTCTCAAATCCATCTCCCTTCTCCCTGTCCTTATGGTTACTGCTTTGTTCAGTCTTTCATCATTTTTCTCCTAATGCAAAGGTTCGCTCAATACTTTCCTTATTTTGTTTTGTCTACCTCAAATCCTTCCTCCACACAGCCATGTCTTTCCAAAGACATCTCTTCTGCTTAACACCCTCCCATGATGCCTGCACTGCCTAAGGTTCAAGGCCAGAACTCTTGCAGTCTTCTCCATGACCTGCTCCATGGACCACCCAGCCTCAGCTCCACCCCTCTGCTCTCTCACTCTGCCCTGCCATGCTTTCAGCTGCTTTTAACACCTTGGGCACACTGCTGTGTTTCCCATCTCTCTTTTCATATCTCTCAGGTTTTATCCATTCTGCTCCCTCCACTAGAAATTCTCTGCTCACCTTGACCCTTTTTATGGCTAATAACTATTTATTCAGGTGCATCTCAAGCAGAATTTCTTCTAGGAAGTCTTCATTCAGTTCTGGAGCTAGACCAAATCACCCTCTTTGCATATCTTTGTCATTGCAATTGTATTTTTGTTGGTTTTCTCACTCATCTTCTTGAATGTGATGATTTTACCTTATTCAACGATTGCACCCAGTAAATGCGCAAAAATTTTATCAAACTTTTGAATGAAACTGACATTAAATTTTAAGAGCTAGTTCTCCCATTATAGAGTAAATGGATAGGAAAGTGGAGGGTGAGTGTGTACAGGAGAAAATTATACAGCAGCTCTGGATAGGACTTTCCTATATCCAAATTGTCCCAATCTTTCCACATTAACTTACCAAGTATGATAGATTTCTTTACAAAATCATCCCAAGTGGCCAGTAGCTCATCTCAAATGCCTGCTATGAAAAGGAGCAAAGTCAATTCTACCAAACAGTGCTGTTGAGAGAGCATCAAAGACACACTAAAGGAAATGAACATGCAAAGTTTGCCTTTGTGAATGTTGTTCGAAGCCTGATTTGGAGGACTTAACCTTGGCCTCACCTGCACCTTGCCAGGTGTGGCAGTTCTTAGTAGACAGATTCCTCCTGACTCAGGAATGACCCCACACACGAATCACCAGGCTAGCTCAGTGTCTCAGCTTCCTGGCCTGCCGCCACTCCTCACTCTGTGCCCTGGGTGCTTAAACATCACATAAGAGCCTGGAATCCACACTCTGCACACAGATCTCCATTTCTATGGACCACTCTCACAATCCACAAAGCAGCACACTGGCAAGAATGGCTTGATCTGGTGAGTGGAGTGTGGAGCAGCCACTTTCCCTGCTGGCTCAGAAGTCAAAATGGTTAAAACTTTGCTAACCCTAAGGCATAACATTTAGATGATCTCCTCCTCTCCAGTGAGGTGGAGCTGGATAAAAGGGGAATGTGATTTTCTATCAATTCCAATTGAATTGAATTTTCCCCCAGGCATAGGGCTTTCAAAAGCTAGAAATGATTAAGCTTGGTGAAGAAGGCACGTCAAAAGCTAGGCCTCTTGCAGCAAGCAGCCAAGTCGTGAATGTAAAGGTTAGTTCTTGAAGGAAATTGAAAATGTTTCTACACACATAAGTGAACACAAGAATGATATGAAAGCAAAAGAGCCTTATTCCTGATATGGCAAGTTTGGGTGGTCTGGATAGAAGACCAAGCCAGTCAGTTAAGCCAAAGCTTATTCCAGATCAAGGGCCTAACTCTCTTCAATTCTATGAGCGCTGAGCAAAGTGAGGAAGCTGAAGAAGAAAACATTGAAGCTAGCAAAGCTTGGCTCATGAGGTGTAAGGAAAGACATCATCTCCTTGACATAGAAGTGCAAAGTGAAGCATCAAGTGCTGATATAGAAGCTGCAGCAAGTTCTCCAGAATATCTACTTAAGATGATTGATAAAGGTGGCTACACTAAACAACAGATTTATTTTAATTTTTATTTCAAAATATTAATTAAGGGGGTACAAGTGTTTTTATTACACTGATAATCTTGTTTAATGTTTAAGTCAGGGCTTTTGGTGTGTCCATCACGAGAACAGTGTTCATTGTACCTGATAGGTAAGTTTTTATCTCCCTCCCTCCATTTTACCCTTCCTGTTTCTAGGTCTCTCATGTCCTTTATATCACTTTATGCCCATTTGTACCCATGTAGTAGCTCCCTTAGTGAGAACATATGATATTTGGCTTTCCATTCCTTAGATACTTCACTTAGGATAATGGTCTCCAGTTCCATCCAAGTTGCTGTAAATGACATTATTTCATTCATTCTTATGGCAAAGTAATACTCCATGGTGTGTGTGTGTATATATATATTTTATTTATATATGTGTGTATATATATATACGTATCTATACATATACCACATTTTCTTTATTTACTCATGAATTAATGGGCACTTACACTGATTCTACACCTTTGCAATTGTGAATTGTGCTGTGATAAACATTCAAGTGCAGGTGTCTTTTTTACAAAATGACTTCATTTCCTTTGGGTAGATACCTGGAAGTGGAATTGCTGGATTGAACGGTAGGTCTCCATTTATTTCTTTGAAGAATGAATCCCCATACTGTTTCCCACAGAGGTTGTACTAGTATGCAGTCCCACCAACAGTGCATTAGCATTCCTTTCTCTCTGCATTCACACCAACATCTATTGTTTTTTGAATTTTTAGTAATGCCCATTCTGATAGGGATAAAGTGGTATCTCATTGTAGTTTTAATTTCTATTTCCCTGATGATTAGTGATTTTGAGCATTTTTTTCAGATATTTCTTGGCCATTTGTCTATCTTCTTTTGAAAAACTTTTGTTCATGTCTTTTGCCCACTTTTTGATGTTTTTTCTTTCTTGCTGATTTGTTTGGGTTCTTTGTAGATTCTAGATATTAGTCCTTTGTCAGGTGTATAGTTTGAAATATTTTCTGCTATTCTGTAGGTTGTGTATTCACTGTGTTGATTATTTCTTTTGCTATGCAGAAGCTTTTTAATTTAACTGTCCCATTTACTTATTTTTATTGTTGCTATATTTGCCTTTGGGGTCTTAGTCATAAATTCTTTGCCTAGGTCAATGTCTAAAAGAGTTTTTCTTACGTTTTCTTTGACAATTTTTATGTTTTCCTGACTTAAATTTAAGGCCTTAATCCATCTTGAATTAATTTTTGTATATGGTGAGAGATAGGGTTACTATTTTATTCTTCTGCATGTGTCTATCTAATTTTCCCAGCACCATCTACTGAATAGGGCTTCCTTTCCCCAGTGTATGTTCTTATCTGCTTTGTCAAAGATCAGTTGGTTGTAGGTAGATGGTTTTATTTCTGGGTCCTCAATTCCATTCCATTAGTCTATGTCTCCACTTTTATACTAATTCCATGCTGTTTTGGTTACTATGGCCTTGTAGTACAATTTAAAGTCAAGTAACATGATGCCTCCATATTTTTTCTTTTTACTTAAGATTGCTTTGGCTATTTGGGCTCTTTTTGGTTCCAAATGAGGCTCAGAATTATTTTTTCTAGATTTGTGAAATATAGCACTGGGCTATGGATAAAACAGCCTTATATTGGAAAAAGATGATGTCTCAGACTTCCATAGATAGAAAGAAGTCAATGCCTGGCTTCAAACCTTCAAAGGGCAAGCTGACTCTCTTATTAGGGGCTAATGTAGTTAATGACTTTAAGTTGAAACCAATGCTAGTTTCTCATTCCAAAAATCCTAGAGCCCTTAAGAATTATGGTAAATTTACTCTGCCTATGCTCTAGAAATGAAACAACAGAGCCTATATGACAGCACATTTGTTTATAGCATGGCTTACTGAATATTTTAAGTGCACTGTTGAGAGCTACTGCTCAAGAAAAAAGATTGCTTTCAAAATATTACTGCTCACTGACAATGCACCTGGTCACTTGAGCTCTAATGGAAATGTACAAGGAGATGAATGTTGTTTTTACGCCTGCTAACACAATATCCATTCTGTAGCCCATGGATCAAAGAGTAATTTTTGACTTTCAAGTCTTAGTATTTAAGAAATACATTTTGTAAGCCTATAGCTGCCATAGAATGTGATTCCTCTGATGGATCTGGACAAAGTAAATTGAAAACCTTTTGGAAAGCATTCACTGTTCTAGATACCATTAAGAACATTTGTACTTCATGAGAGGAGGTCAAAATATCAGTATTAACAGGAGTTTGGAAGTGGATTTCAACCTTCATGGATGATTTTGAAGGTTCGTTCAACACTTCAGTGGAGGAACTAGCTGCAGATGGAGTGGAAATACCAAGAGATAAGTGGAGCCTGAAGAGGCGACTAAATTGCTGCAATCTCATGATCAAACTTGAGCAGATAAACAATTGCTCCTATGGATGAGCCAACAAAATAATTTCTTAAAACAGATACTATTCATGAAGAAGATGCTGTAAACATTGTTGAAATGACAATAAAGGATTTAGAATATTATATAAACTTAGTTGATAAAGCATTGGCCTGGGATTGACCCAATTTTGAAAGAAGTTCTACTGAGGATAAAATGCTATCAAACTGCATCACATGCTACAGGGAATTATTTTGTGAAAGGAAGAGTCAGTCAACACAGCAAACTTCATGTCTTATTTTTGGAAATTGCCACAGCCACCCCAAACCCCAGCAAATACTACCCTGGTCAATCAGAAGCCATCAGCATCAATCAAATCAAGACCAGCAAAAGATACCAGCAAAAAGATTATGACTCAAGGAAGGCTCAGATGTTCTTTAGCATATTTAGCAATAAAATATTTTTAATTAAAGTATTTACATTATTTATTTAGACATAATTCTGTTGCACACATCATAGTCCATAGTACAGTAAAAACATAATTTTTATATGCACTGGGAAATCAAAAAATTTGTGTGAATTATTTTATTGTGATACTTGGATTTATTGCAGCAGTCTGGGCACTGAACTTGCAGTACCTCTGAGATATACCTGCATATGAATTTGGGGGGCACAAACATTCAGATCATAGAACCTAGTTATGTATTTTTCAAACTAATCAGCAGATGAAACAGGATTTATACCTTTCCATGTCTTTTTCAGTCCAGAGTTAGCAGTTGTTTGGTTAAAGTCAAGAATGATTTTTTTGTCACTAAAGTTCTTCTCCAAGATGGTGACATGGCAACCCAATAATATCCAGTAAGATCAGTAGAAACTCCCTGAATCATTGAGCACTGCTCCATAAGTGTTTTGCCATCATTGGACTTTCCCCAAATAGATAAATTGGTCACAAAGATGTCAGCCTTTTAGGAAAAAGTTAGCACAAGGATTATAATTGCAGAATGTGAATAAATTTTATAGGTTACCAACAGAAAGTTTTTGACAGGTATAGACATGACCCACTTCTAATCAAAAGGGACCCTAATTTGCTAGTCAACAAATTTTTCTTCTCAGTATGATTATATTTATTTATGGTAAAAATATTCAATTATCTGCTAAATAGTTAATGGAACAGAATGCTGTGGAAATAGCTCTGATGCTTAGCATTGCCTATATACTTAGCTGTGAACCTGGAGGGTCTCTAGGAAGTAAACATCTGTGGGTTTCTAAGCCTGACTAAGATTGCTGCCAACTTTGTTATGACAACCTCCACGTGCTAC
This sequence comes from Mirza zaza, assembly GCA_008750895.1. Taxonomy (NCBI): domain Eukaryota; kingdom Metazoa; phylum Chordata; class Mammalia; order Primates; family Cheirogaleidae; genus Mirza; species Mirza zaza. The sequence continues at coordinate 40,342 of VSMD01085230.1, forward strand.
AAGATAGCTATTCATCATCTAAAGTTCCCTAATACATTTTGTGACTCAAAATTTTCAGTTTTGCAGAAAATTTAGCATTCTCGTCTTCACCCTTCCAAATCTAAAGAAGGTAATACATCTAACCAGTTTACCTGATTTATAATGAGAAAGTGAGACTTTCAGAAAATATGGTCTATTGTGCACAACAAGAAATGACTGTGGGAGTCCCAGGTGAATCTTTCTCACGTGCAAGAATATCAAAGGATGGGAAAAAAAGAAGAAAGTAAATTCTTTAAATTGGGACTGATTTCTAAATCATAGCAGATGGTAAACTAAGAGGAAGAGATGACTCACCATATCTATTTAGAGAAAGCCAGTGAACAGACTGTTACCCATCCTCTTATGAGTTTGTTCGCCTGTGAACTGGCTTAAGAAATCTACCAAATTTACTAAACTGTACCATTGTAGAAATGGCTTAGTACCATTGTGGCTCAGAAACCAATAACCCAAAATATATATAGCTTTATGACATGCTGAACTGAAGAGGCTCTGACCCTCCCCCCACCATCTCTCCTCAGCACAGGATAAAGTTGTTCTCTGAAGTTCCCTTTATCTGCATAAAGCTTGGACTTATCAAAGAAACAAACAATTACCTCTGGTCTCTTCCCTGAGTTTTCATTAACTGAATCCTTATTGCAGGAAGGAAGACTAAAGTCTGTCAATAAACCTGGACAGACTTTTGTCGCAAACTATTGTCTGCTCGGTGGGCCCAGAAGACTTGGCCCCAGATCACTGCATATTCAAGCCTGTTGAATTCTCCATACTCATTATTTGTTGCCCCTCAACAGAGTTCTTCTTCACCCCTCTCATGTGACCTGTTTTGCTAGGATCCAAGCCCCCATTCTTTTGGTAGCCTCGAGATGGTATATCATGGGGGGTTAGGTCTTCATTTGGAAGGCTCCCATATATACATGTTCAATAAATTCATGTGCTTTTTCTCCAATTAAACTGCCTTTTGTGAGTTGATTTTTCAGCAAACCTTCAGAGGGCCCCAACAGTACAAAAAGGTGCAAAAAACCACTGTTGACCAGTCTTTGTAGACCCACCGAACTAGAGCCTAGGAAGGAAGAAATTCCCATGGGAGCCATGTTCCAAGTGTGCTTGTCTGCTCGTGTAGCTCAGCTGCCTGCAGTGCTTTCATTCACAATAGCTGAGGACTTTAGCCCACATCAATCAACACATGGACTCGACTCTCAGTTTCTATCCCAACTCCAAGCACATCAAGTATTTAATAAGATATGTAGGGTCATGGTGCAGAGCATGTTGTCCTCTTAGACCTCTCCCTTCCCCAAGTCTTCACTTATGTGAATGCATGCATTCCACATCTCAGCCCACCCTGTCTGGTGCCCAACCTGCCTTGCATTCTCTGTTTCCCTCCTCACAATCCTCACACAGCTGTAATGCAGAGCAGCTTGTCTGTCCCAAGCTACTTCCAGCTGGGCACCATCACGCACCAATGCATTTAGCATTCTAGTTGGAACACCCACCCTTTTTTGAAAGGCTCATGGATAACAAAGGTTTTCTTTTTTTAATATTTCACTTAAATATACTGAGATACACACACACACACACACACACACACACACACACACATATGTATATATATATATATATATATATATATATATATATATATATAATGGATTTTTCATTATGTTTAGCAAGAATCCTAGCCATACTGGTAAAATCAAAAAGGCAAGTTCACATTTTTAACCCTTATGGGTAGAAACTAAAGATTTCACACAAGTACTTCCAATGATAAAATCTTCAAAACCTAACAACAAGTTCTGGGTATACATCATGGTAGGAAGGACACATATGCGCAGAAGAAGGTGGGATAAAATTAGAACAAGGCATATTCTTTCAGATATCAGAACCTAGAAAGAAATAAAAAGAATAGGATAAGGCCAATAGTCTGGACATTTCATTAATCTGATGAAAACAAACAACTTGGTTTACATGAAGCTTTGTGTATGAGGAAAGTCTACTTTATACACACAAGGTAGAGCATAATAAAACCTTCACCCAGGTAGCTCCCAGACTTACCAAGCCAATAGTAGATTTTCTGCTCATTTTCAGACAATAGAAAAGGTGCTAAATTCTTTGGAGCTGTTATAGCTACAAACAAAGCCACACATAAGTACAAAATTCATGTTTTGCAAACGGTCACTATGTTTCTTTAATCTACTTTAATCTGGAACTGTTCCAGTTTTTCTATGACTTAATAATTTTATAGAATGCCCCTCAATTTGGGGTTTGACTGGTGTCTCCACCTCCTTTGATTCGGGCTATAGATTTCCGATTCAGGAATATCATGATAGACGACTGTCCCATTACAGGCGAGGTTAACTTTGACTACTCAGTTAAGGTGGCCTCTGCCTTCTTTTCCCAATGCTAAGCTATTATTTTTCCCTTCCTCATTAGTAAATGTCTTGTGGGGAAATACTTTGAAACTAGTGAAACCCCTAATTTTAGTAGCCGTTGACAATTTTTTTACCAATTCTATTGTTACTATGATGGCTGCAAAATGGTGATTGTTTTAACTCCATTATCCTTTTACTTTTCATATTTGGCAATCTATTGTAAAGAAGAGTCCTCCCCTCCCAATTATTTATTTATTCATTTATATACTTGGAGGCAACTCATGAATTCTTACTTTATTCTCCAATGGATTTGTTATCCAATACTGCATTGTGAATCATTCAAAAACTTAGTGGCTTAAAGCAATAATAAACATTTATTGTCTCTTACCCATTCTGTGGGTCATGAATACAGAGTGGCTTGTCTGGGTGGCTCTGGCTCGGGTCTCTGATGAGGTTGCAGTCAGGGCTCTGCCAGTGTTCTGAAACAGGAGGGTCCACTTCCAGGACAGCCACTCACAAAGTGGGCAAATTGGTGCTGCCTGTCGATGGGAGGCCACTCCACAAGGCTGTCTGAGTGTCCCCATTGCTTGGACTCTGAGCCCCTTGCCCAGAGTGAGCCCTCTGAGAGACAGGTGGAAGCCGCTTTTATGGCCTAACCTTGCAAGCCACTCTCTGCTGCCTTCACTGCATTCTGTTGGTGACACGACCCTGATCCAATATGGGAGGACTGCATAAAGGGTGTGAATCTGAGGAGGGGAGAGTCATTGTGGGCCATCTCGGAGGCTGACTGCGAATGCGTTATTTCTTTTTACTAACATTATTTTATTTTGACTCACTTTTCCCCAGATCTAGCCAGTGGAGCCCCTTCAAGTTGGCTCCTGCATCCTTTAGACACTTCCGCATCATTCTTTGAGAACTTCCTTAATTTCAAGTACAATGAGAAATCCCAGAGTTGTCTTACACCTTCCTCACTCCAGCCCTAGAGTCAACCATGTCTATAAGGATTTCTTTTAGTAAAGAGAGGATTTGAGAAACCAAGATCTAGGCTTTTGTGTGCTTTTTGTTGCCAAAGTATTGTTGCTTCTAAGACCTCTTGGCAGAAAAAAAGCTAGGAAAAAAATGTGTGCATATAAACATATGTATCTATGTCTATACCTATAACCATGAATTTCTATTGATAGCCCCAGTTCCAATCCATCACCACAAAGTTTATTCTAGCCTTCGCCCTTTCTACATTTTTAAACCTCTTCTCCCACAATAAAAATCTGGTTTGTATCCTCATCAACATATTTACTCATTTGCTCAATCCCAGAAATTTCTAAAAGCAGCTTCCAAATGGATAACCCACACCACAGGGAAAACAAACCATAGGATTAGTATCTGTTTATAGCTTTTTTAATCCGAGGATATAGTCAAAATACTGTGTTTGAAATTACTTGGGTTTTTTTCCCCTTCAGTGTAGCTACATTAGTCATCTAAAATACAATTAGATTTATTTATTCCCGAATATATTATTTTTTGGTTTCCCTCCTAACTTTCACTCTTTTATTTATTTAATTTTTTTTAGTATGAAAAATTTTAACATGGTTCCAAAGGTCAAAACTATATAAAAGGCCATTATCATTATATCACTTCTAACTGATCCTACCACCCCTGGAGGAAAACAAGCTCATTACTCTTTCTTTATTCCTCCCGCGTTTCTTTTTGCCAAAATTAGTAGATACCTGTACATTTTCTTATTTCTCCTTTTATTTCACGAAAGTTGGTATTCATACCATCCTGAGAGTGGTCATCTCCCTAAATTCTGTGCCCCAGGTGCTTCACTTGCTTTGTCATTGTCCTGACTCTATCGACGAATAATTGACCGAGGAAGACAAATTGACTAATGCCTGGTTTGTGGCTGGATATACCAGGTCCCCAGTGTCAGCCAGAAGTGGAGGTTGCAGCATTATAACCCCTTCAGAAAGGGCCTGAAAGATATTGGGGCAGGGAGAGCTTCCTACCGAGGATGTCTAATTCATTTGAATGTCCACTTTGTCTGGAGGAAGAGATGGCCAGGAGAGAAGCTCTAGTCTAGACCAATCCATACTGGTAGATGCTAATAGTTTGTCCATAAGGTCAGAATTAGAAAGAACAAGATTGGAGAATGACCCATAAGGAGACTTTGGGAAGAGCAATGTGGAAGAATCTGTTGAACTGAGAATAGTGTATGTGGATATTCAGATCCTACGTAAATGGTCACAGAAAGGCACTGGCCTTCAGAGGGGTCTAGAAGTAATCAAGTGCTTATGGCAGCAGAGACAGAGGATATGCATAGGCTCAACCACACAGGTCCCCCTCGCTCAAGCCGATCTGAACACCACCATTGTTGACTGCCCAACTGGCCAGGACAAGAGACTAACACTCACACTCTGATAGGACACCTGCCACCTGGAGGCAGGCTGGTTACAATGGACCTTCTACCCTACAGGGAACAATCACATGTCCTCACTGGAACAGATACTTATTTGGAGATAGGTTTGTCTTTTGCCTATTATACTTCTCCTAGCACTATCACATATGGTGCCATATTTACCATCCCATTTTTCTCATATAGCATTGCTTCTAACAAAGAAGCTCATTTTACAGAAAGATAAAAGTAGCAATGACGCCACAGTGAAGGAATTCATTGCTCTTTCCACTAACTCGATAGAAATGGCATATTGAAAACTCATCTGTGGAGCTAATTCTCTGCAAAGTATAAATGCCATCCATCATGGTTTGGTGTTTGCAAAAATTACTGCCCCTGTTTGATTCTCTTTCTCCCATAACCCAAATATATGAGTCCAGGAATGAAAGCATGAGAATTGGAAGGGCTTGTTTAGTTATTAGACCTAATAAATCATTCATAAAAGTTTGCTTTCCATCTTCATGTCTTTGGACTATTATATGTTCTCAGAAAACACAAGAGTCATTTTCCTAGTGGAAACTGGAGCTGCCACTTGGTCATTTGGGTCTCATGATGCTGTAGAACAAAGAGACAAAGACGAAGGTCACCATGCTGGCTATTATTATTGATCCCAATGAGCAAGAGAAAATTTGGTTGCTGCAAAATATAGGGGAAGGAAGGGAGGAGTATTCTTGAAGCCCAAAGGGTTCTGTGGAATGCTTCCTGACATTCCCATGTCAATTAGTGAAATTAATAGAAAACAGTAACAATTCAATTAAGGTAGACTCAGTGAGAAAAGTCTGAGGCATTTAGGTAAAGTATTCTAGCCAGCTAAAGTAATGACTGAGTGCAAGGATAACACAGAAAGGAAGTTATAAATATCAACTGTAGCCTCATGACACGTTACAGAAATAATTATAGCAGCTATATATATTTTCTTCCTTGCCTATTGTGGTAGCCAATTGTAAAGCTTGACTCTCAATGATTCGAGCTGCCTGGTATTCCTATCCTTGTGTAATATTTTCCCGTATTAAGCCAGGGTTGATCTGTGTGACCAGTACAGTATGGCAGAAATGGTCATTTTCCATCATAAGACTAGATGCTAAAAAAGCATCACAGCTTATGTCTGTATGTATTAGTGGTGCCTCTGCATCTCTCTCTCTCTCTCTCTCTCTCTCTCTCTCTCTCTCTCTCTCTGTGTGTGTGTGTGTGTGTGTGTCTCCCCTCTCTCTTTCTCCCCCCTCCTCCTTTTTCTCTCTCATTTTCTCTCATATCACTTGTTCTGGCAGAATCCAGCTACCAGACCATAAACAGTCCCAAGGAGAAGTCTAGATGGCAAGGAACTAAGCTCTTCTGGCAACAACCATATTCGTAAGCCTAGAAATGAATCCTCCAGCCCCAGTCATGCCTTCACATGACAGCCGCCCTGGCCAACATCTTGACTGCAATGTCCTGAGAGGCCTGAGACCGAAACACTGAGTTACAGCTACTTCTTGATTCCTGATTCTCAGAAACTGGTGGGAGATAATAAATGTTTGCAGTTTAAGCTCCTGCAACTAGGGGTAATTTGTTATATGGCAACAGGTAAATAATGCATTTGTTATGTTCATATTTATAAATATTAGCTAATCTCCTCCCTTCTTTCCATTACAGTTTTATATTATGAATGTTGTGATGGTTTGCTTTATAATTTGGACTCTCGGGTACAGAATAATGAGGAGACTATGGCTGAACTAAAAGGAAATCACCATCTTCTAGAAAAAGATAAAGTGATTGATGACCTTTGCCTCTCAGCTTGCTTTTAGGAGAGAGCAAGACAACTTTTACCTTGTACAAAGCATGATTGCATCATATTAGGTGGAAGCAGAAAGAGGCTGTTATTGATGCGGGGAAGCTTAAATGTGGGTAGAAGGGGAAGTTTGAATACTAAATAGCCAAATGGGTGGGCTGTGCTGGGTATTTTTCTGTTGGGTATCAGCCCCCACACATTTCTATTCTTTGCTCTGCGTTGCTGAGTTTGAGAGTTGAAAACTACATTTCCCAGATGCCCTTGTCAGATGGCTTCCTATCTGCTCTGCCAATGGGAGGCACTGGGAGGATTCCAGCAGGTGGAACCTGCATGGTGCTGGTTCTGACAGTGGTGACAGTTGCTAGCAATGCAAGAAGGGGTGGACCACTGTGACTCCAGAAGTAAAGGATTCCAACTATTGCCTTGATGACCCTTCTTTGATCCCATCCCTGGCCGAAAGAACAGCCTCTCAGCTTCCCAGTACTGGCAGCATCTGAGCTACCCACAGCACAGAAAGCAGGGCAACACACGGGTTCCAATCAGGGACATTAGCAGCTTTCTGATCTTTTTACTTTCATCCCTCCTCCTTTTTCAAAACCCCTTCAGCACCCTCCCTTCCCCTTTTTGCTTCTCCACACTCCTAAGCACTTTGGAAATCATTAACTTATTATATCACTTCCATTTTAAATACTTCAAGTGGTTTATGTTTTCCTAAATGGAACAAGACTGATATAAACATTCATACTTGATGGAGATGCATTTGGGGAAACAACAAGCTTAAACATTCCTTGAAGTTTCCCTCTATATCTCTAAATATTTCAGAAATACACAAAACTATTGCATTTTACCTGCAAGCGTTCTCTAGAAAACTATGCACATGACCAAAGTTTGTTAGCATCTAGAAACTAGCACCGTACTGATAGATATTTCTAGTAAGAACCAATGCAAAATAATCCTTAATCCAGAAACTAGTAATATGAAATGTACTTAATTCAGTACTTAAATATTCAGCTACAAAGTAAAATTTCCTGATGCTGAGATGCATTTATCCTCAATACAATTACTTGCTGATTTAACTGGAACCTGGCGTCCTTGGAGGATGTTGCGCATGAACACAGGTGTTTGTGGCCCTTTTCAAATCTTGTGTTCATTCCTTTTTTTTCCTTTTAGTTCTATGGTTCCTAATATGTTTCCAACATATTAAATACATAAAGGAGTACAGGAATGAAAGTATCGACGCAGAGATGCTTTTTAGTTGATAACTGACCCATCTTAATTGCCCGTCTACCTTGTCCAGCCTCTGCCTACCTCCCCAATTGCACTCCTACCAGAAAAGCGGTTTTTTTGTGGTGCCAAACTGGTCCTCAAACACTCCAAATCTGTTCCCATCTCAGGAACACTCATTCCTTCTGCCTGGAATGCCCCTCCCCTGTATCTTAATCTGCCCCACTCAGCAGCATATCATTACAGCCTTTGCTCAAATGTTAGCTTTACTGAATGCCTTTTTCTTTCTCCCAATCCCAGTAGTCCAGTCTGCCGACCCCCCTGGCCTCTTTCCATTGGGCCTGCTTTACTTTTCCTCCCGGCACTTCTGTCTGCCTGAAATCATATTCTGTATATAAAAGTTTACTTTTTACTGTCTTTCACTGAGTATAAATTCCATGGGACCAGGAAATTTGTCTTTGTTCACTGCCTTATATCTTGTGCTTAGAACAGTGAGTGCTCGGCACTTACTGACCCCAGTAAACATTTATTCAATCAGCGTGTTGGTTCATACATTTTCAGGACCATCCTTATCCCATATTTTTACCTGTGACGATTTTGAGATTTAACACCCATTATCAGCACTGTATGTTTTAAGCAATATGGAGGTTATGGTTCTTTTTATATGTCGACTTGACTGGGCCACAGGATGCCCAGATATTTGGTCAAACACCATCCTGGGTGCTTTTGTGAGGGTGTTTTTGGATGAGTTTAATATTTAAATCAATAAACTGAGTAAAGCAGCTTGGCCTCCCTAGCATGGGTGGGCCTCATCCGATCAGGATCAGTTGAAGGTCTTAATGGAACAGAAATCTGATGTTCTCCTGAGTAAGAGGGAATTCCTTCTGCCTGATTGCCTTCAAGCTGGGAAGTTGGTTTTTTCCCGCCTTCACACTTGAACTGAAACACTGGCTCTTTCTGGATCTCAGGCCCGCTGGCCTTCAGATTGGAACTTACAATGTGGAAGCTCCTGCTTCTCAGGACTTTGGACTTAGACTAGAAAAGAGAACACAATTAGTTTTCCTGGGTCTCCAGGTTGCTGACTGCAGATCTCGGGACTTGTTGGTCTCCATAATTGTGTGAGTCAATTCCTTATGATACATCCACCCATTTCTCTCTCTCTCTCTCTCTCTCTCTCTCTCTCGCTCTCTCTGTGTGTGTGTGTGTGTGTGTGTGTCTATCTCTCTCTCTTTCTCTCTCCATGTATGTGTACACACACACATATTCTATTTATTCTGTTTCTCTGGAGCTCCCTGACAGATGATATTTAATTTTTCTATAAATAACACATAGATAAAGCACTGGCCATGTCAACAGACTGTCTCACAGGTGAGTTCCATTGGTCAAAGTTTTCCTCAGGATAGCGTTTATGGATGGTGTGGTTCTAGTTACCACTATTCTTAAACATATACCTCAAGAATTCTATGAATCTTGGCTCACTACTCTCATTCAAATATGTATACATAGGTCATATGTTCCAGTGGAACTGAAAGGCATTTCATTACTCCTTTGCAAAATTATACACAGTGTGGATCACCCTATCTTTGAACTATTTTCTAAAAATGAGTTGATTTTGCTTTGATGAATTGGTTTAAACAAAGATTGTATTTGTCTCTCAATTTTGAGTTTCTTACAGCAAGTTTTTCTTCCATCAATCAGAAATTTCCAGACATTCTATATATTTTAAATTTCAAAACATTTTTTAATTGGGTTAAAGAAAACACTTTATTAAAATTAATTCCTCTTTCTTTTTACTGTTTTTTATTTTTTTATCATTTTATTTTATCTTATTTTTTATTTCAGAATATTATGGGGGTACAAACACTTTGGTTGCATAAATTGCCTTTGCACTGCCCCAGTCAGAGCTACAAGCAAGTAGCATACCATATCCATTAGGAGTGAATTTACCCATCCCCTCCTTGTTCCTCCCACCTGCCCAACAGCCTATGAATGTTACTTCCCATATGTACACGTTAGAGTTGATTGATTAGTACCAACTTAATGGTGAGTACATGTGGTATTTGTTTTTCCACTCTTGTGATATTTCACCTAGAAGAATGGGCTCCAGCTCCATCCAGGATAATACAAGAGGTAGTTTACCATTTTTCTATGGCTGAGCAGTACTCCATGGTATACATATACCATATTTTATTAATCCACTCATGGATTGATGGCCACTTGGGTTGTTTCCACATCTTTGCAATTGTGAATTGTGCTGCTATAAACATTCAAGGGCAGATGTCTTTTTTATAGAATGTCTTTTGTTCCTTTGGGTAGATGCTTAGTAATGGGATTGCTGGATCAAATGGTAGTTCTACTTTTAGTTCATTGAGGTATCTCCATACCACTTTCAATAGAGGTTATACTAATTTCAAAACATTTTTGATGGTGTTTACTTTAAAGAAGTTCTAGCTGTAGGATATTGAGAAATTGGCACTTGAAATACCAGGATCAATTTTTGTATTTTACACTGTTTTCCTGTACCAAACCTGAGTCTAAAATATGTATTCTCTTCTCTATGCTAATTTCATGTTAATTGGAATACAAGAGAGTAAATTATAACTCAAGTCTCTTTCAGTTGCCTTCTATTTTGTTTGCATGATTTTGTTGATCATTATGTCAGAATTTAAAAGAGGAAAATAGAAACATGACAAAGAATCCTTTAGTCATGTGTCAATTAAAAGTTCTTTTTGGTCTGCTTTCGCCACTCTCCCTTGGCATCACTGTCTTCCTTCTATCTGTCCTCTTGAAGTAAGAGAGATTCGTCTCAGCCTCTTTGTGTCTTCAGTGTTTGCTGGCACATAGGTGTTCAACAATGGCTTTTAATGGTAGTAATTACTTAGTAATAAAACAATTTACATTTGTCAATGCCCTCTAAAAATGTAATCAATCAAACATTGGTATGGATTTGACTTGCCTGCCAAAAATTATTTGATTTTAAATAGTGGTTCTCCTTGTTTTGTGCCAGTAGGTTTGGGTGGGTTCGGTTTGTGTTTTGCTGAGAAGGCATACCACTCTCCCCCTCCCACCTTCCCCCAAATACCTGATACTTGCATTTTTACACTAACATCCCTGGCTCATGGAGGGAGGGATCTGGTTTACTTGCCAGTGTGTGGGCTTATCCACATGATTCCCCTGCGGAGACATAGTCAGAAAACAGAACAATCTGCTTTATATTTTTGAGACAAGTTGAAGCTTGCCCCCACCCTGTCTCAATTTGATCGACGGCTTCCATTAACCTTGAACTGGCTTTCCACACAATATACCATTTCCAGGATCTCAAAGGCAGCCTGTTACATACGACAGACATCATCACACTTCACGGTGAAAACGTGTGAGCCAATAGAAGCCTGCCATCTTTCCTGCCCTTGACCCAGTAGATCCATCAGCTTGAGCAGGTGGGTTTTTTTTTTCTGTTTTTACAATATAAGAAAACACCATATAAAGAAATTTGAACAAATTATTAGGTTGAAAGACAGCTTTTATCCTTATGCAATTTCAGATCAGTATCAAAAGAATCCTGTTAGATACTGTAACAAATTAAAGATCAAGGAGCAGAAACATTGGAGGTCAGGGGCCCTTTTAAAAGAGATAAGAAAATCACAGAGAAAAAATCACACAGAGAGCCCCAGCATAAATATACTAACACAATCATTGCCAGTGTTAGCAAAGTCACGCTGAAAATGACGTTTAAAAGTTATCCGGTCAATTTAGATGAGCAGACATTAAATAATCCAAATAAAATAAATGCTCATTTTAGCATTTTAAATTTCACAATACAGTTTCTCAAGGAAAGCACTAGAAGTTTCAATAGTAACAATTTTAAAATTAATAGGGAAATGATCAGATGTTCCATCATGAAAAGCAATTCTAAAATTATAAGGTAAATGGTTTATAAGAAACATATTTCTTTCTTTTTTAATAGACAATGCCTCTCTCTGTCACCCAGCCCAGGGGGCAATGTGGAGTGCAGTGGCACCATCATGGCCTAGCTCACTGCAGCCTCGAACTCCAGGGTCAATGGATCCTCCTGCCTTAGCCTCCCAAGTAACTGAACTATAGGTGCTCAATGTCACACCCAGCTAATTTTTGTTATTTTTTCGCAGAGACTGGGGAGTGGGGCTGGGGGAGGTGCATGGCGTGTCTTGCTATGTTCCCCAGGCTGGTTTCAAACCCCTGGCCTTAAGTGAGTCTCCCACCTTGGCCTCCCAAAGAGCTGGGATTACAGGCATGAGCCAGCACATCTGACCAAGAGACAGGTTTTTAATGGAATTCAAAAGTTTCCCAAAAAGGTAGTTTATTAAAAGTTGTGCTTTCAAAATAAGTCAAGTATCTCATGAGCAAAATAAACTCATCCTAAAAAGAATGACACTAGCAGACTGTTTAGTAGATTTTCCTAACTCTGGTACAGTCATAGAAGTTCTCCCTCATAGCCCATTCCCAGTGGGGCAGGGCTTTGGAAGGAGAGTTTGATGTGTGATTTGCTGGGAAAAAAAAAAAAAAAAACATCTAAATTGGGAAGCACGTTAAAGAATTCGTACGATGGGCTCTGAAACTGTCTCTCTGACAACGGATTGGTGCAAAGGGATTAGTCTCTCTGTAACACTCAAATGTGTGTTTCTCATTATGCTGGGCAATACTCCCAGAAATGCATTGATTAAATAAACATTATTTTTGCTCATTTACAAATTTTAACCCTGCCAGGTGCCAGGTACAGCAGGTCCTCATATACTTAATTTTGTTCAATGCTGTTTTGTTATAACATTGAGGAGGGGGAAAAAATCAATTTCCAGCCAAACCACAGCCACTGTCTGTGTGGAGTTTGCAGGTTCTCCAAACATCTGCATGGGTTTTCTATGGTGCCTCCAGTTTCCTTCCACATCCCAAAGATGTGCCCGTTAGATGAACTATCCCAGTGTGAGTGAGTGTGAGTGGGTGTGAGATGCCCTGAAATGGGATGGCCTCCTATCCAGGGCTGGTCCCATCTTCCACTCTGAGCCGCTGGGATAGGCTCTGGCCACCTGCAACCTTGAACTAAAAGAAGTAGGTTAATAATTATCTTCTGTACATTAATCTTTCCTAAATATATATATAGCTGCATTTATTTCAGCGTTTAATATTAGAAGTGTTTTGGTCTTTATTTAGAAGTTTGGTGATGTTTTTGTGACTAGAAATATACTGTAGGAATTTATATCAATTAGCCTATCGTAAAAATTGGTTTGTTTATATTCATTTCACTTAGAGTCACAATTTCCAAGAACCTATCAACATCATCAGGTGAGAACTTACTGGAGTTGATGACTGTGTATATAAGTTACATGTATTTATGAACATTTATTTATTTCATTTTTTAAAAATCAGGGTCATATTTCTATAGCACACCAGCTAGTTTAAACTTCAACAGTGCAAAAAAAATTTATGAGGATTATATATGTATCAGAGCATTTATTTATCTAAACAGAGTTTTAAGGAGTATAATTATGGTAGAACTTTGGATTAGAATTCTGGGAGAACAGGGAAGAAAGGCTAGTGAAATATTAAAGGAGATGGCCAAAGAGCAGCACAGCAAAAATGAGCCTCCACAAACCTCTGTGTGTCTTCCATAAGAACCTTGAAGAAATTAAAAAAAAAAAATGGAAACAGGAAGAGTAAAACTAATCATATAGAATTACCAGATATGAATAACCCTCTAGAAGCAATAAATGGGGGATAATATAAAAGAAATATACAACCGTGAGATCAGCATCCAAACATGAATCAAATCTGTTATAGTATCTGTAACATTGATGAAAATTTATTAGAATCGTAAATGTTTTAAAGAACTTAGTTTTATTAGTTTGGGTTTTAATTCAATATTATAAGGGATTGAATTTTTGATGGTTTGCTATTATAAAAATTTGATTATGATTGTAATGTCAGTTATTTGGGGAAATGGGCTTCCATTTAAGGAAATACCATCTTTGCCCACTGGATGGCAACAATGGTTCAAAAACCAAAGGAGTTTTGCAATCAGCGCTTTACAGTGTTGGTCTCACATAAAGGACAAGTAAACAGCCAAATATATGAACAGATAACTGCAAAACCACAATAATCTAGTTATATAACCCATGCCATGATGTGTGTAATTTCATAAGACCATATAATATGCAGAAATTATCAACTTTTGAAAAACTTACTGTCTTATGATTTATTGTCAATACTGATTTATTGTTCCTTAAGTCAGAATAGGAAAACCAGTATAAATGGCATCATACAAGTGGATTAACTGCCCTCAGACATACAAATGAGCTACAAGGAGATGTCAAGGCATTTCTTTTCTCTAGACTAAATTTTAAAATTAATGATTTCATCTGAACTACTTTAAAGTAAAATTCATGCCTTAATTATCTTATTATCCTACATACCCAATGCATTGGCTGGTACCAATAGATATTCGATACATATTTATTAAACAAAACCAAACTGAAGATATAGATATGCAAATCCATATCTTTAAAATTTACTTCCAATCATCTCCGGCTTTCCATCTCTGCAATTTTTGTAGAGGAATGTCAACAACTGTATTGAGGACTTATCATATAGTGGTCACTTGCTAGGTGCTGAGAGTTTAAATACAACTAATCCTGGGTCTTATTCTGCCCTCAAGGAACTGACACTTTGATAGAGACTTGTAAAAAAATAATTGTATAACAGAAGTCTCTGGAAATACTTACAGATGTGTACATATACACAGTGCTGTTAGAGAAGAGAAAAGGGAACAATAAATTCTAATAAGTAACAGGTCTTAGTTTTCAAAAAGAAGTCCCAGTGAAGTATTTTGTCACCTGTTCACCTAAAAGTCAAACTATATGAGTTTCACATCAGTCAGCAACATAAAATCTCAGTCCCGTAGCACTCACCCAAGAAAAACTTGAATCAGGAGTCATCTAGCTCCTGTTAAAATTCAGACGAATAAAAGTGAGGTTTGATGAAGAGAGTCTAAATGTGTGGAAGACGTTATCTATTTACCCTTTTAGAAAACGGACCAGGTCTGGGCAAGGTATTTCTGCCTCCCCACGTCCCTCTCCACCTTGGTCAAGAGCTGCTTGAGGGGAACGCCCCTCATCCCAAAGCGCCAGTAAGAAGAGCTCTGCAGGGCCCTGGCTGAAGCTGCTCCTCCTTGGTGTCCCTCTGTGTCTAATCCCTCTTGAGGCTTCTGCTGAAGAGCCCTTAGCAAAGATCAGCTTCCTGTCATCTTTGTGTACTGAAGACATCAGCAGCTTTAAACTGCCCAAGCAGTGTTTACACGGGACTGAACAGGGAGACAGGTGCTGTCATCTCTTTCTCTCCTCTAAGCCATTTCTGCTCTCTCACACGCCAGATTTCAGTGGCTTGACTTCTGCGAGCACAATTTTCTGTCAGATACTTATTTTGTTGATTTACTTCTGTTGGTAAACACTGGAACACCCTCTCATAGTCGTCCCCCAGAGCTAGAACTGTCAGCTACTTACTAGGAGCTAAAAACCAGAGGGATTTGCAGGCATTTAAACAAATATTGCCATTCAAACGGAATCTCTTGTTCTTTTCTTTATTCTAAGAAGTCAAAAATAAATTCCAGGCAGTTTTTCTTTTTTCCACATAGTTAAGTATCACCTAGCTAAAAATAGTGTCGTGTTTTAATATCTGTAACCTAAAATTCTCATCCAAGCAGAAACATTTTGACTTCTTATAGCCCCATCGTGGTAAACATCACTTAGGCAGCTTGATTCACAGATATCTAAGTACTTAATTTAAAATGTGAATCTCTCCTAAAGGAAAAACATATTCTCATTAGCCAATAAGATTTTCTCATCCCCTCAATGACTTTTCTCCTTCCAGTGTAAGTTCTTATTAGGAAAAGTGGGAAGACCACTGACATTACTTGGTCTCTGTTATGTTAATGACTGTCTGGTAGGCAATTCACACACATTCCCCAATCCAGGTCTCATAATAAACATGTGTCTCTCTCTTAGAGAGACATAATATCTCCATTTTCCTGAGGAGAACATAGACTTGGGCGATTAAGTAACATTTCAAAGATCCCATAGCTAGAGAAGCATCAATGCTGGAGTTTGAGGTATGATCGACCTGATTTTAAAGTTATTCTTCTAGATTTGTAAAATTTAATATCTCCTTGACAAAAATATGGAATGGTCAACTCTTCCTTTAGCACTGGCTTTAGAGGTAAGGGTTAGAATGATGAGACCATGTGCTCCCAACATCACATCAGCAATCATACAACTGAACACGTGGTTTAATTGTATGTACAGGTATGTTTTGGTGTAGGTGAGACTCACACTTCAATAGCAACAATGAGAAGGAATTCGTATTTAGATTATAAATTCTGACTTGTATACCGTATCTTCTTTACTCTCACTGAATATTTTGAAATAAAACCACTGCTACATTAAACATCTCAATGACTAACTTATGGAATGTCCTATAGTTCTCAGTGTGTTTTTAAAACTTCTGGTATTCTCAGTGGAATACTACTCAATTATAAAAAATGAAAATGATCTAGCACCTCTTATATTTTCCTGGATGGAACTTGAGCCCATCCTCCAAAGTGAAGTATCACAAGAATGGAATAACAGCACCACATGTACTTGGCATCAAACTGGCACTAACTGATCAACACTAAGGTGCTCACACGGTAGTAATATTCTTTGGAGGTTGGGGGTTGGCAGTGGGTAAACTCACAACTAATGGACACAATGAGCATTGTAGGGAGGAAGGGCACACCTCAAATCATGGTTTTTGTGTGATAAAGTCATAACATGTAACCAAAATGTTTGTACTCCCAAAATATCATGGAAAAAAAAAAAAAAAAACTTCTGGTGTTCTGATCTTATTGCAGACAAGGGGATTATAACCTATGTGGTAGGCGCTGCTAAACCCCAGCAGGTGGATATTGAATATTACCTTCTCTTATCTTTTAAGTTACCTGCCAATCAAGAAATTGAACAACAGCCTTTGTTATTCATATAAGAAAGCAGAATATTCCAGGCCCTTCTTGGTTCAACAACTTCTCTGTATTGGCCTAGAGGCTTCGATGTCTCTGTCTCACTTGGAGTTTGCTGTGGCTTGAGGTCATAGTTTTGGGGATGCAGGAAATTAACCCTCATCTCCAAGTTCTGACTCCAGTTATATTTCTCACCTATTTGTTTCTGTCCTGGTTCTTGTCTGATGTCTTGATTTTGGTATCGAATTAGTCTTTAATAAGAACGAACCTAAAAGTAGGCCCTGCTGTTCATTCTAAGTTTTTTCTTAAGTCCTCTCATTTTTCTTGCTAGGTATGTCTGCATAAATTTAACTATAAGCAGTCCTTTTTCAGATCTAAATGTTAGTGGTGCTCAAAATGTGTTACTAGTCGAATGGCTTTTGCCATTAAGTAGTAAAAACCTGGATTCCAATAGACTGAAACTATAGGGCTATTCATTACTTCAGGTAGCAGGAGGTCCAGAGACGCAGCAGGCTTCAAGTTTGGTTGACTCAGCGATGTCGCCAAGGAGCCAGGATCATTCTATCTCTTCTCAGTCATTCTCAGGTTTGGTTCCATCTTCAGGCTGGTAGCAATGTAGCTGCGGCAGTTCTGGTTTTCTCATCTGACACAATATCTAGAAGAGACAAGATCATCCTTTCCTTGAGATCTCCCTTGGAGTTAAGGGAATGTTTCCTGGACGTCCTTGCAGACTTCCTCTCATATCTCATTGGTCACATGTTCATGCTTGAACTGTGCATGGGCATGGGGAGCTGGTCTGCAATGATTGGCTTAGGCCAGTCACTTCTGTGGGACGAACGTTAGGGAATCAACCACTATATTCCTGTGTCGTGAATTTCTTCCAAGTATGTCATAGAAAGTGATAATGCTGGTGTACCACTTGGTTGTGTGCATAGTGTCACAACATTGGTCTGTTGACAACAAAGAAATATTTTACATAGTCTAATAGGTTCCAATTATTGAGTACAGAACTATAAAATACGTTTGATGTTCCTGTTATATTTACAGATCCTACTCCATGCTGGAGCTTTCTGATACGATGCCAAGAAATTTAGCCAAAGCTAATATTTGAATGAGTTGTATTATTTACTTCATCCTTATTAGAAAAGAATACTTCCTTTTAATATAGTTTGCAATAGGATGCTAAATGATGCTTTTCACTGTCACCAATTTTAGCAGAGGGCCCAGGGACTGAAAAACCAAAAATCATGGGAATTAGTCTGGCTATGCAGGACATGCTAAGAACTGTGATAATGATCTGGCCAGCACTGTAGATCATACACCTCTATAATAATCTAAACAAAGCATGTCGAAAGCACCAGTAGACTTCTTTGAAGAGGGTTGTCACTGAGTGTGTGTTCCCTTCCACTGCTGAGTGGAAGGTGGGTGTTACTCCAGGTGAGGGGAGCTGCAAGAGAACTAGTCAGGGAGCTTGGCACATGTCCATTAGCTTTTGTAGGAAGGTAGAGGCTGGGACCTGGTGCATAACCTGAAAAGGTCTAGCGGGAAGGGGCTGGCCACCCACTCTGAAGGCAGAGCAGGGGGAGATCCCCACAGTAAGAGTGATGGAAAGCTACTTTCCCACCAAAACCAAGGACAAGGTATATATTTCCCACGATGACCAAAACCTACAGGTGGAAGGTGGTCTTGAGTCCTTTAAAAAGTGATCTGAGTAGGAAGAAAACTAGGAAAGTAGGACGGTGGAAGCTGAAGAAAGAGAATGGGCAGCAACAACAAAAATTTATTAGATATCAAGTGACCCCTGAATTGGCATCAAGCTCACTGGCACCTTTGGTGGTTAAGGAACAAGCCAGGCTGAAGCAGGTGGCATTTTCATGGTCATCAGTTATAGTTTTGGTGGAAAGGCTGAGGGAATTTCCAGCTGTATTTATTATTTATTGGTTCATAACAAATTCCCCCAAAACTCAGCAGCTTAAAACAGCACACATGCATTATTTCACAGTGTCCATGGGTCAGTAATTTGGGCACAGTTTATCTGGGTCACCTGTTTTAGGGATTGTCAGAAGGCAGCAACCGAGCTGTCAGTCAAGAGTGGAGTCTCATCCGAACACTTGACTGGGAAGGAACTGCTTCCAGGGCCATGAGGTCACTGGCAGAATTCAGTTCCTACAGGACTCTTGGACTGAAGCCCTCTGTTCCCAGCTGGGTGTTGGCAAAGCCAGCTCTGATGTTCCTTGCCATATGGGCCTCTCAAATATGGTGAAGTATCAGTTTTATATGGCTGCATGACAAATTGCCCCAAATTTAGAAACTTGACACAATACCCATTTATTCCCTTACAGTTCTGAATAGGCCCAGGAGGGCCTAAGTAGGTTCTTTGCTTAGGGTCTCATAAGGCTGAAGCCAAGGTATTAGACATGCTGGGCTCTTACCTGGAAGATCTGGGGGAGAATTCACTTCCAAGTTCATTCAGGTTGTTGGAAGAATCCAGTTCCTTGTGTGTAGAACTGAGGTCCCTATTTCCTTGCTGGCTGTCAACTGGGGGCTGGTCTTTGTTCCTAGAGGCTGCTGGCATTCTCCATCATTTGGGCCTCTCCATCTACAAAGCCAGCAATGGAGCTCTGAATCCGTCTCATGCTTCAAATGTCTCCTATTTCCACTTTTGCCATCAGCCAAAGAAAACTATTTTGAAGAACTCATGTGATTGGATTAGACCCACTCAGATAATCTCCCTATTTTAAGGTCACCTGTGCCATATGACATAACATAATCGTGAGAGTGACAGCTTATTAGATTCGTGGGTTGTGGAGATTAGAGTGCAGCATCTTTGGGGAGCCAGTTTAGAAATTCTGCCTACCACGGGCAGTTTTGATTCTTCTCAGCGTGGTAGCTGAGAAAGCAATGCAGCCTGTCCACAAGATGCAAGTTATGACAGTGTGTAACCTAATCATGGAAGTGACACCCATCACTTTTCCATTTTCTATTCAGAGAGGTAGATCACAAGCCCTGGCTGTGCCCATGAGTGGGGACTGCACAAAAGCAGCAGGTGGTGATCGCTGGGCCTCCTGTCACCATGGTCTGCCTGCCGTGCCTTCCAGTGTGCCGGTTTCCTCCATGGAGTAGGAGGCTAAGAGTCGCTATGGCTGAAGTTTAGGAAGAATGGGAAGTGTTCAAATAGAGTGGAGAATAAGAAGCACACAAATCAGGGAAAAACAGGGGGATTGCTGGGCAGTGCTGGATGATGCCTTGAGATAAGAAGTAAAGAATTTACTAAAAGACTCACAAAATGCTTCTAGTTTTCAAAAATCTCAGTCTAATGTGTATGGCATAGATAATAGATGGCATTTCTAGATTCATGAATGGCCTGAGGGCCTTTGATTAATTTTACTATAGCAAACATGCCATTCTTTGCAAGACACTCTGGTAGGCAGCTGAGGAGATTTTCTATCCAAAGTCCCACACATTCACTCTCACATACATGTTCATTTTAGGAGATAATAACCAAAACATTAGTCAATATGGTAGTATAATTAAAATATATGAAGCTATTGTTAAGAGATGCAAAGCAAAATTGAATAAATGTTTAGTGTTAAAAAAAATTGAGCTAACATTGAGTTGGTAACTGTGATATCTGATTTCAAAGTTTTCTTTAGGATTCTCCAGCCTTGCACAATTTGAGCAACTGTGAATAGAATAAAATTACTGAAAGAAAACAGCATTTAATAGGCAGATGAAAAATATAAAATTTCATAACTCTTAAAGTATATTGCTGAGCAGCAGAATGTTGTTCTGACCTTAACCTCTTTGAGTCTCAGTTTTTTCATCTCAAAAATTGGAACAATAATATGTCTCCCACAGTGTTATTATAAGTATTAAATGAGATAATATGATTAATGTCAAATAAAAAATATATGGTATTTATTATAAACATATTTTCCTGTTTTGTTGTTCAATTTATTCTAAGAAGAATTATTAATCTAAATGTTACCATTCTAATCTAAATTGTTATAAAACCAAATCAATGCCCATGGTCTGTTCTGAGGCCCTACAGAAACTTAAAGCAAAATTTTGGACTTTTTTCTTCTCATTGGGAGAGGAGTCTAAAGACAAATGCAACCCTCATTTTAATAATAGATACTTTATCTTAATTTTCTGCTTGTTAAAAAAACTGATTTACAATCACTACTGTGTTCTAATGTTGGCAAAGAATGCTATTATTTCTCTAATGGCATTGACCTATAAATTTTGATACTTCAAAAGCCTTAGTAAATAAATGTTAATCATAGAATCTCACAAAAGCTCTGAGTGAAAAATGTACTTTTGAGTTCAACCAAGAAAGCAATGCATATAATCAGACTGCTTCTCAATTTTAATATTGTAGAACAAAGAAGGTAAACAGCTAATTTTATGACAAATGGGGATTTACTCATTGCCAAAATACAATGGATCATTTGTTGCAGACTCAGAAAGAAAGATATTAATGAAATTTTAATTATATTGGCCTTTCCAATGGCTCTTTTTGCTCACATAAAACTTGAATTTTGCAATTTAATTGAACTGGAATTTGAAAAGTAATGAAGTATATTTCAATTTATTATCTGCTGTTTTAAATAAACTCGTCCATCATTGACAATCAATGAATACATGTATCTGGATATTGCTGCCATTCTTGTATCACAAGCCATATTTGCTGCCTCATTTAAACTACTTTAAATAGTATGTATACAAAATTGAAGGCTGGAGTGATCATTTAAAATTTCTAATCATTTTTGACAGTTTTATTCTACTCTGCTTAGTAAGCAAAATTTACTGTCATTCAATGCTCACAATATAATTTAGTTGGGCCAATTAGAACCATTAGATATAAGATGGAACTATCAATGGCAAGACCAAGAACAAAATCACACACACACACACACACACACACACACACACATCTTAGCTATGTTATATGCCTATTTATTGAATATATTCTACTCATTCATTAATTAAATAAGCAAAGAAAATTGAGCTCCATGTCATGGTATCAGGCATTTAGCTACATTCTATAGATAAAATATTAAACAAGATGTAGTTTCTGCTTTCAAAATGCTTACAGGTTAGTCAGAAAATAAAACAGGCAATCATAATTCCCTGTTATGAGTGTTCCAAACAGTAGAGATATCATAGGATAATATAGGAAAGCCAACTTATATTCTTTTATCCCAACCCATGGACCACTTTCAGGTGGGTAACATTGACCATGTGGAGACAAAATAATATGAGTGACTTTGTACATAGGTATAGAAGCTCTGAGAAAATCTAGTCAATCCCTATGTCCTTCTGACTATGGGCTTTTGAGTTTCACCATATTTGAATCATAGCACATTTTTTTCAGATATCTAGTTTGCTGTGTGAGCAGCCAGTTTCACTGACATGGTACCACTTAGTTCTTGTCAAGGAGTTTCGTGGTTTATATTTAGATGAAAAAGTGTATATATAAAACACACTGGAAGAATTTACATTAACTCAACGATTGGTCATTTGGTGTTCTTTCAATCTGTAAATATCTTTGAAACTAAACTATAGACTTATAGTCAGATATAGACTTATAGTCTATATCCTATAGACTTATTTCTCATAAGGCATATATGCTAGTAACAAATCATCTCAGATTTTGTTTATCTGGGAATGTCTTTATTTTACCTTCATTTTTGAAGACTAGTTTTGCTGACTATAATCATTCTTGGTTGCCACTTTTATTTCTTTAGTTTACTTTGAACACTTTGAAAATGCCACCCCACTGCCTTCTGGTCTCCACTACTTCTGATAAGAAGTCAGCTGTAACTCTTACTGAGGTTCCCTTTGTGAGATGAGTTGTTTTTCTCTTACTGTTTTAAGATTTCTTCTTTTAAACATTTTTAGCATGATATATATGAGTGTAGTTCTCTTTGCATTTGTTCCACTTGGATTTTTTTGAATGTGTAGATTAATGTTTTTCAACAAATTTGGAGAGTTTTCAGCCATCATTTCTTCTAATATTTTTTTCTGCCCCTTTCTCTTATCTCCTTCTAGAACTCTAATTATGTGCATATTGTTGTGCTTAAAGGTAACTCACATTTCTATGAGGTTTTGTTCATTTTTCTTCATTCTTTTTTCTCTGTTCTTTAGAGTGCATAGACTCTGTTGATCTATCTTCAAGTTCACTGATTCTTTTTATTCTGCCAGCTCAAATCTGTTGAGCCCCTTTAGTGAGTTTTTTTATTTTATTGTGCTTTTCAACTTCAGAATTTCCATTTGATTATTTTTAAGTATTTATATATTTTTATTGATATTCTCTATTTGATGAGACATTGTCATCATATGCTTCCTGATACATGGTTTGGGTTAGTTCTTTAAACATGTGCGTAATGGTTGCCTTGAAGTCTTTATAAGTTCAACATCTGGGCCCTTTCAAAAGCAATTTCTATTGCCTGCTTTTTTTATTGAGTATAGCTCATACTTTAATGCTTCTTTGAATGTCTTCTAATGTTTTATTGAAAAATTGGCATTTTAGGTAATTTTTTTGTGGTAAGTCCGGATACTGATTATTCCCCCAGATATAATTCAATTTAAAATCTTATAAATATTTTACCAAATAATTCAAATAGTAAACATTAATGACTAATTCAATTTATAAATTTTTAAAAGCCTCCTGCTTTCTGCTGTATTCTTAGACCTAGCACAGTGTCTCAACAGGAACTTAATAATATTTGTAAACAAATTTGCATGGATAAAAGGTGGGCAAGTCCTAGCTGGTGATCGCAAGCAGAGCCAAGGGCTTCAGTGGGATTCCCATCAAGATAACAAACTGATTTCCTTTCTGTGGCCCTTGCCCCATTAAATGTTCTCAACACAGTGGGCTTTTACAACTCTGTCACATCTGTTACTTTTCTGCTCAAAATCCTTCTGTGGTTTCCCAGTACACTTGGAATGAAAAGTTCCCACTGCCGCTCTGCCTTGTCTTCTACTGCTTTCTTCCCCTCACTCTGCTTCCGCCACACTGACCTACTTTCAAGGTATTCTCCTGCCTCACTCATTGCATGTTAGAGTCTATCTGCTTCGAATGTTCTTCTCTACTAAATTCACGTAGTTTTCTCTCTCTCGATTGCCTCTAATCTTGCCTCAAATGTCACTTTATCTATCAATATTTCTTAATATCTACCTCCTACTGTGTTTTTTCCTTAGCATTTATTATCATCTAATTACTATATAATTTACTTTTTCACCTTGCTTATTTTCTTTCGCCACCCACTAAAATGTGAGTTCTGTAGGGGAAGGGTTTGGTTGTTTTTGTTCTTCTTGTATCTTCTGTTCATAGAAAAGTACCTGGCACATAGTTAACACTTCAAAAATACATGTAAAATGTATGAATAAATAAACCTGGCAGTATGAATGGTTAATAAATTATATTTCATTCATTCAGGTAGTATTTACTAGTACCAATTTTATGCCAGGAACTCTTCTAAGAAGTCAAGATACATTGGAAATACAGACAGATAGAGTCCCTTTTCTCATGTAGCTGTCTTGAATAACTAAAGAGAAAATATAATTATTATTTAATACACCATAAAGAAACTTATGGCAGGGTAAAAGGTAAAACATATGGGAAGATAACCACTAGTGACAATGAGAGGGAATTAGTTTAGGGAAGACCTCTCTATGGAGGTGACCTTTGATTGATGATGATGATGATGATGTCAGTTGATGATGGTGATGAAGATGGTAAAGATAATGGTGGCAATGATGAGGAAGACAGTGATAATAGAGGTAGTCAAATGTTAAGCATAAAGTTTCTGGGCACTAAATGCAATTTTGTAAAATTTCTACTACATAGTACTGATTCCCCAGAACAAGTTGTCTCTTGTATCTAATTTGTTAAATGCTTGAATGAAAGATTGTGTAAAAATGTGAGAATAGCACCATTAGTACTGTTCTTGGTTCTGGTACATTTTGTTCTTTCCCAAATTGTTTGTTTGCTCTTTTAAAAAAAATATCATTTATACCTTCTAGGATGGATCACAATGAATTTTAAATAAGGTCCAAATCATCACTGTTTCTTATTGAATAGAAAATTTCATAATTCTCAAGAGTAGTAAACAATACCTTTTCATTTTAATGAAGACTTCGACCTAAAGGAAATTGGACATATCTAATCTCATTTCAAAAATCATTTAAAGTTTCCAGCAGGAGATCAGCCAAAGAAGTTTTAAGTAATGATTTTTCTTGACATTAACTACTATTTCTTTATCTGGGTAGTTGGTCATGTTTTCATCCTTACCACCCTGTCCTCCCCAACACCTCCCCCCTACCAAATAAAAGACTTTTAGTGGTGCAAGTCCTTTCTAATATAACCCTGACGCCTCAGCCATAGAGCAGAATATATTGATATATCTGAAGTGAGCAGTCCTGTTACTTGCTTCAAGAATAACTTAACTTTCAATTCTATTGTAAGTCATAGTATGTGTTATATGTTATCCACCAAGATTTTAAAAAATTACAAACCTATTTGATTCTTTTTTCTAAATCATTTTATATCCAATAAT
Organism: Mirza zaza; assembly: GCA_008750895.1. Taxonomy (NCBI): domain Eukaryota; kingdom Metazoa; phylum Chordata; class Mammalia; order Primates; family Cheirogaleidae; genus Mirza; species Mirza zaza. Next base: position 65,768 of record VSMD01085230.1, read on the forward strand.
TCCAATCACCTTTCTTCTCTTTATTTATACCCCAAATTGACCCAGTAATATGGATTTTTCCAACTAATAATTCCATTTTATAAGACTCAAAATTCATCTTCATTTTAAAAGATAAACTTCCTAAAGGTATATTAGTTACTTACTGATCTACATTAAATTTTTTTAAAAAATTAAAGTTGTGCTGTTATCCTTTAAAAATTAAACTTGTGGATAGTAACCCAAAAAACACAGCTCATTAATTTTGAATTTATTGTGTGAGGCCATGGCCTAGGCACTTGAAAACCACATAAAAGGACTTTGTTTTCTATTCATTTTTGTATGGCTAAATATCTAAAGATGGCAGAGAGAGTTTCCATTTCCCTATATCCTTACCAATAATTTTTATTGTCAGATACTAGGCAATCTGAGGGTTAAAATCTCATTTAATGAACTTGCATTTGTTAGTGAGAATAATTTAATCACATTCACTTATTACATTTCAATTTGTATTTATTAGTGAGAATATTTATCTCTTTATATACTTATTGGTTCCTGGGATTTTCTCTCTCATAACTTGACTGTTCATGTCTTTGCTATTTTTCATCTTGGATTTTTGATGTTTGCTAATTTGTAGAAATGCTTATTCTTGTGTAGTCTACATATTAGTTATTAATATTTATTAGTTCATCACTAACCAAAACTTGCTAATAACTACTCAAGTCTGTGGCTTATTGTTTATATTTTTGCGGTGTCTTTATCATGTAGGTTTTTAGTTTTACTATAATCAAATTTATCATATTTTTATTTTTTAGGGCTTGAGCTTTTATATCTGATTTAATAAATCCTTGATTCTGCTGTCAAAAAGTTCTTTTTGAATTGTTTTCTTAGAAAGATTTCAAAGTTTTACTTCTTACATTGTGATCGTAATACACCTGAAATTTATTTTAAAGTAGTGTTCTAATATTGTATTGATTCTATATGTAAAGCCAAGCCAAGCCCTTGTACCATTTATTGAATAGTCTATTCTTTCTCTACTCATTTATAATGACATCTCTGATGATGCTACATTTTCATGAATCTGTTTAAAGGTGCTTGATTTCTATTTCATTGATCTGTTTGTCTCTTCTTATATCAATAATGTATTATCTTAAATATTATACTGTTATGTTAAAGTTTGATATCTTGTCTTGGTACTCATTATTACTTTTCTTCAAAATTTTCTTGTTTTTTTATTATTCTATATGAAGAGTATAAGCTCTGGTTGGTCAATTTCAGTGAAAATCTTATTAAGATTTGAAGTAAAATTGTAACAAATATATAGATTTTTGTTTGGTGGAAAAATGGGTAGCTCTTTAATACTAAGTCTTCTCTTTCACAAATATTTATTTAGGGTTTCTTTTGTGTTGTTTAAAAAAAACTCCTAAACTTTTTTCCTAGAAATTTACTTACATTTTATTAGAATTATTCACAGGGTTCCTGGAATTTTTCTTGCTATTGTAAAAGTATCTTTAATTTCCATTACATTTTATAACTGCTAAAGCTATTTTCTGGAAACACTAATGAATTTGCGTATTGATCTTTTAACTTGCTGAATTCTCTTACCTTTTTTAATATTTACTTGTCAATTTTCTTGGCTCTTCTAATCATCTAATCATATTGTCTGCCAGTAAAAATCATTTTATCTCATTTTACCTATTTTAAAAATCTCATTTATTTTTCTTATGGCATTGTCCAGAGTTCATGGACAATGTTGAATCTTAAGCATTCCAGCAGATATCCTTAGTTTCTTCCAGATTTTAAAGGAATGCTTCTATTGTTGCATCACTAGAGAAACCGTATAGCATAGCAGTTACAAATGCAAGCTCTGGGGCCAAGTGGGTTTGAATTTAGGCTCTGTCACTTAAAAATTGTATGATTTGGGGGCAGATTACTTAACCCTTCTGCATCCACATTTTTCCATTTGTACAATGAAAGTGATATTTATATCAAAAGATGTGAAAATTAAATGTTTATATATGTATATATGTATATGACATAGATGTATGTGTGTGCATGTGCATGTGTGTGTGTGTGTGTATATATATATATATATATATATATATATGCATATATATTAATACAAGGACTGGCCAGAAAGTATCCAGCCATGTAATATGTTCTCCTTATATTAACAATGGCTGGATACTGTCTATGAGCCCTAGCTTTTATAAGTGAGCTTTAAAAATTTCATAGAAAATGTCTATTATGAAAAAAACTATGCATGGATTTTGATATTTCTTGCACCAAAACAAACTTATACTAACTTGCTATAACATGTATAAACAGGATCTAGTTTGAGGCACTAAGAAGGATAAGACATCAGTTTGAAAAGAGCCCCTATCAGAGCAACATGAATTCTGTTAAAATTGAAATAAAAACAAACATCAAATTTATAATGAAGCTTGGAGGAAGACTAGTGAAATCATTGATACTTTAAAAAGGTTTATGATCCAACAAGCCATGATTTTGGGGCAAAAATAAATAAATAATAAATAATTACATTTTTTAAAAAAGAAACAAATTTTTAAAATTAAAAAAAAAATTTTTTTTAAGTTTATGGGAACAATGTTCCAAAGAAACCAGCAGTTTCCAAATAGAGGACTCATTTTTAGAAGAAATGGGATGATGTTGAAGATGAAGTATACAACAGCATACCATCCACATCTATTTGTGAGGAAAAAAACAATCTTGTTTGTGCCTAAATGAAGAGGCCCAGTGATTAACAGCAAGAACAATAGTTAACACTATAGACATCTCAACTGGTTCAGCTTACACAATTCTGACTGAAAAATTAAAGTTGAGAAAAATTTCCACTCAATGGGTGCCAAAACCATTGTGCCTAGATCAGCTGCAGATGAGAGCAGAGCTTTTAATGGAAATTTGAAACAAGTGGGATCAAGATCTTGAGATATTTATTTGAAGAATTGTAACAGGAGATGAAAGATGGCTTTACTAGTACAGTCCTGAAGACAAAGCACAATCAAAGCAATGGCTACCAAGAGGTGGAAGTGGTTCAGTCAAAGCACAAGTGGACCAGTCAAGAGCACAGGTCTGGGAAGGCTTCACCAGAGAGTCCTCCACTATGGCAATGCTTCCGCTCATTCCTCTCATCAAACAAAGGCAATTTTGTGAGAGTTTCAGAGAGAGAAATCATTAGGCATCCACTTTACAATCCTTATTTGGCTCCTTCTGAATTCTTTTTTCCCTAATCTTAAAAAACATTTAAAAGACACCCATTTTCTTTCAGTTAATAATGTACATTAACTGTATTGATGTGGTTAACTTCCCTAGACCCTTAGTTCTTTAGGAATAAACTAAATGGCTGGTATCATCATTTACAAAATTGTTTTGAGCTTGATGGAGCTTATGTTAAGAAATATAGTTTATATTTTTTAACTTTTACCTTTTAACTCCATTTTTCCATAAACATCTTGAAGTTTGTGGAAATACATATGTTAATATTTAGGTACCTAGCACAAATTAATTTTTTTTATTTTTTATTTTTTTATTTCAGCATATTATGGGGGTACAAATGTTACGGTTACATATATTGCCCATGCCCCCCCTCCCACCTGCCCGACACCCGATAAATGTTATTCCTATATGTCCACTTAGGTGTTGATTCATTAATACCAATTTGCTGGTGAGTACATGTGGTGCTTGTTTTTCCATTCTTGAGGTACATCACTTAGGAGAATGGGTTCCAGCTCTATACAGGAATATACAAGAGGTACTATATCACTGTTGTTTCTTAAAGCTGAATAGTACTCCATGGTATACATATACCACATTTTATTAATCCACTCATGTATTGATGGGCACCTGGGTTGTTTCCACACATTTGCGATTGTGAACTGCCTAGCACAAATTATATGCTCAATGGGTATTAAGTACAGATAAATAAAATAATATGTTTACTGCATATTTTTATGGACTCCATATGCTTAAGAAAATTTTTTTAATTCCTACTTTTTTCTAAAGTTTTCTTTATAGTAGATGATTGAATTGTTTCAAATGCTTTCTCTTCATCTTATAAGATGCTTATATGCTTTTTGTTATTAATATTCTGAAATGGTGGATTAAATTAATAGATTGTATGCCACTGACCTAGTAATATCTTTATATTCCTGGGCTAGCAATAAACATAATCTAGACATGACACTTTATTGCTATTTTTGATGACACTATTGTTGATACACTATATTTGAAAATATTTTTAAATAGCTTTATTGAGATATAATGAATATTACAAAACTGCACATGTTTAATGTATATGATTTTATGAGTTTAGACATATGCATACTCCCATGAAATCACCACCACAACCAAGGCGATATATCCATCACCTCCAAGTACCCTTGTGTCCTTTTGTTTTTGTTTTGATCTACCCTCTTAATAAATTTTTAAGTGTATAGTTCAATATTATATTAACTATAAACACTATGCTATATAGCAGATCTGTAGAACTAATTGATCTTGTATAACCATAATTTTATAATAGTTGAACAAGAAATAATTTTAATTCAGTATAATTTGTTCAGAAACATAATGCTTATTCACAACTAGGCTTTTCCAGCCCTTTGGAAACGAGTCACTCCACAATATTTTTTTCATGTGAATGTTAATGATTTCTCTGTGACAAAGTCTTCTAAAAATAATAGGATCCTGAACTGTGTATGCATGTGTTGGGTAGGGGTTGAGTGGAGAAATATGTAAGAGAGTTTATAAGTAACAATGGCCCTTCTTTACAGGAGAGGGAAGTTCAGACTAATTAAGGAATACTTTACAACATCCACATAAGCAGAAGAGCTATTTTCTGCAAGAAGCCACTACCTACCTCATAAATTACCTGGGAATGGACGTAGGTTGGTGCCCACTGAAGACAGAAATGCCCGCTTCAAAGCATCCTTGACCTTCATTGATCAGTATTAATCTCCCCAGCAGGAAGTTGGACCATATACTAAGCTAGTACCTTAGGAAGTAACCTATAGCCAATGACTTTGTTCTCATTATCATAACACATATACAACTGACAGTTACAACGAGACCAATTTAAACTGTGAGCCTTCAATGTAAAGTTTACCCAGGGATTCAGCTCCAATCCCTTGGCTTTTGTTATGTGTTGCATTGTATTCCTCCAAAAAATGTTGTTGTCCTAACCTCCAGTACTTGTGAATGTGGCCTTATTTGGAAATAGGGTCTTTGCAGACTGAATCAAGTTAAGATGAGGTCATTAGAGAGAGCCCTAATCCAATATAACTTGTTTGCTTATGAGAAGATGACATGGAGAGAGGGAGAGGACCATTCGATGATGTGGGCAGACTGGAGTAATTTGTCTACAAGCCAAGGAATTCCAAAGACAGTAGGTAGACAGCCACCAGAAGCCAGGACAGAGACATGGAACATATTCTGTCTCAGAAGCCTCAGAAGGAACCAACTCTGCTGCCACTTGGGTTTTGGACTTTTAGCTTACAGTACTGTAAGACCATAGATTTCTGTTGTTTTAAGCAACCCAGTTTACGATGCTTTGTTCCAGCAGCCCTGGGAAACTAACACAGCTTTAGAAACCACTTCGCCCCATACTCTGTTCTCCCCTCTTCTTGACTCAGGGGGATTGGGGGATAGTTGCACTCTTTTCTGACCATACTATATGCAGTCCCCTTATTGCTTACTCTAATTCATCTCTGGCTAGCTTCAGATATCACTAAAGGAGAAGGATACCATTATTTCCCCTAGTGTTTGACTGTATTATACTTCCACTGCGCCATAACATGACACTTTCTGTTTTTTTCCCCTACTTGGTTTTCACACAGTCTTATATCAATCTCTCACTGATTTTTTTCCCTAGAAGGCAAGGATACCATTAAAATATGATTATCAACTTCCAAAATTCTTGCTAAGTCTGTTAAATGAAAAACAAAACCACTCTGCCAAAGAGAGAGAAAATGGTCCATGAGATTAACCTTTCACATTTTAATCCTTCCTATTGGCTATGGTTTCTGCGGCATTTGGGATATATCATTTAATCTTCTTGTACCTCAGTTTAATAATATTGACTTACCTGAGTGGGATGTCATGAAGATTAAGTAATGTTGAATTGAAAAACACTTGGGAACTAGAAGGATAAATGTAAAGGTTAAAAAAGGATGACCCTTCTTGACCAGAGAGGGAAGTTCAGTGCTTGATGAATTCACATTGCTATACAGGCACATACAATTCTCAAAGGATTCTTCATGTAAGAAACAGACTGTTCATTAAATTTGGAGCAACAGAAAGTCACCTTGTAAGGTAAGATTGATACCTCTTTTGCTGATTTCAAATTATCCACATTTCAGTCACCTATTAGCACTATAAAGCAATGTTTCTGCTTTTATGCATTGCATATTCACATTGCTTTTTTTCTACAGTATTTCTTATAGGAATGACTGCCAGAATTTATCATGGTCCTAAGTCATAATATATTACAGCTCTTTAAGCCATAGACAGACTCTATGTTTAAAGTAACCCAGATGTCCTCTATATTTGAATTTTATGGATATTATAACATTTATGGAGGAGAATGGGTCATTATAATTCATTTCAAACCCTAATTTATATGGCTTAAAATTGTTTACCTTCAAGAGTATACAGGCTGGGCCATCAAGATCCTGCCCAGATAATGGAAGATATAAGTCATATTCTTTTGTTATTTCATTTTATGGGGAGTTTGTTCACTGCTGCTTCATTCTGTGCCCTGGTTGAATGTTGTTATTGTATTACAACCCTGAGGTTAATTTTTATTTATTTATTTTATTTGCTAATTTATACAATTGTATTATTGGCAGATTTCTTTCAAGGACTTCAGACTCAGGACATTAAGGAGAAAATGGTAGCTCTAGCTGACATTCCATCTTTCCAATCATCAGAAGAGAGATGGCTGTAATGCTGACTCTTTAGAGTGGGAAGGCAGGACAGCACTGAGCCTGGCATGCACTGGTAAGTTGGGAAAGGATTTGTGGGATCTCAGATGCTTTGTCACCTCATCCCCCACACCTTTTTTGGGACAGAGTCTCACTCTGTTACCTGGGCTAGAGTGTGGTGGTGTCATCATAGGTCACAGCAACCTCAAACTTCTTAGCTCAAGAAATCTCCTGCCTCAGCCTCCCAAGTAACTGGGACTACAGGTATGTCTCCTTTACCTGACTTTTCTCATGGAAATTTCTTTGGAATCATCACTCTAATAATCTCTGGCTATAATGCATATACTTTGTTATCTTTCTGAAATATCCAGTCTGAAAACAGTGCATGCCACCAAATTCTAGAAGGCCAATGTCAGAGTTGTTTCCTACCCTTCCTCGACTTACACAAGAACAAGTAGAGCATTGCTACAGCTTAGCTGTAGTGGTAAGTATGCTCTCAGTTTCACTTATAGAGTAGTGGTTTAGTTGGAAATGCAAATGGATCCTCCTGCAGAATTAATAACATCCCAGGATGTTATTAGCCCAGGTAATGGCCTCCTCACATTCTCTTAAAGAGTCACTTTTCTCTCGTGCATACCCCTATCAATAAAAACAAGCAAATAAAAACCCAGAGCCTACCTGTCCAGGCATTTTAATTGATTGATAATCCTCTTAAATATTTTTTAAACTTATAGTCCACTTCCTTTTGTTGTGTTTTGTTTCAAGTTTTCCATGGTCTGGATTTTGCCAATTACATACCTGTAGTACTTTTTAAACCTGTTTCTCTGTGTCTACTATGTTCTGGGAAATGGTAGTTAAATGTATAGACCTGATCAGATTCAAGTTCAATTTGCTTTGCCTCCATTTTTTCATTCTCCAAATCCAGGTCAAGTGTAGCAGAGTTCACTAATGGCTCATGTATTAGTTATATATCCCTGCATCATATATTTCCAGAGTCTTAGCAGCTTAAAACAATTCACATTTAATATCTCACAATGTCTGTGAGTTGGGAGTCCAAGCATGACTTGACTGGGCCATCTGCTTAGGGGTCTCACAAAGCTGCAGTCATAGTGTTGGGCAGGGCTATAGTCTCTTTTGAGGCCCATCTTGAATGAGATGGGTCTGCTTCTCAGCTCACTCGAGTTGTTGGCAGGATTCAGTTCCTTGCAGTTGTAGAATTGAAGACCAGTTTCTTGCTGGCTTTGGTTGGAGGCCACCCTCATCTTCTAGAAGCTGTTCAAAGCTCTTTGCCACATGGGTCTCCCAACACAGATAGCTCCCAACGTGGCAGTTTCCTTCTTCAAAGCCAGCAAAATAGGTTCCTAATCATACACATAACAAGAGAAATCCTGTCAAGTTTCCATATTCTAAGAAGTAAGTCGCAGTTCACTGCAGGGGAGAGGACTGTCTATGGGCTAGAACATCACAAGGCAGGAATCATATGGGGCCCACCCTATAGTCTTTCCACCACAGCCAGATAATACTGGAGTGGAATACAGCACAGGGAAGATGATAGCCCTTCCCTTCCATTTCTTGGGGAAGTCCTGACACTAAGGACTTCTCACGGGCCATTACTACCTCCTTGGCTCTCACTTATGCCCTTACAGCTTGATTTTGTCCACTCACTGGGCCTCATCTCCTCTCCCTGGACTGTTCTGAAAGGTTTGCTTTTCTTATGCAGAGAATTTAGTTCTTTTTGATCCAATCTTTAATTTTCCTGGCTATGCCCTAAGGCCTATTTTTCTGCAACGAAATGGCTTAGCAATGTGTTTTGCTAAAAAATAATATAAAACAGAAACCTATATTTTCAAGCCTTCATTTACATGAGCAACACACCATAGCTATTCTGCTTACCATGGTATTCTGCACAATTTGATATGCTTTCAGAGGCTGAACAATAAAGAATGTCACGGACAGGTAACTGCTGTGCAAGATCTTTTCCATGCTTGTTTAGATTAGGGTCTGCACTTTTTTCTGTCTCCTAGTTAAAATTCTCAAGAATTCCAAAATGTTTCTTATATATGAGTGAGAATTAAGCTCATTAAACCAAAGGTACTTTGTTCATCACGACTATAGGCTTCTACAGATTTCAGTCTATCTTCCTGTCTATCTGCTTTAAACAAACAACTGCCTTATATAATAAGATGAAGGAATAGGAAAATCTTGACTCCTTAACAAATTTCAACTCTTGGTCCTAGAGGTGGGGGAGCTATTTCCCAGGAGATATCTCCAATGCGGTCATTCTCCAATTTCAGTGACCATCAGGATCACCTAGAGAATTTATTATAATTCAGATTACTGGGTGCCACCCCGAGATTTCAGCATCAATATCTAGAGTGTCACCCCTATTCTTTTATTCGTAAGTCTGTAGTGTTGCCAAAGAAACTACATGACTAACAAGTTGCCAGGTGGCACTGATGCTCCTGGTTTGAGGACCACACTTTGGGAACCAGAGCGCTAACATGTTGTCCAAAATACCTCACAACACAGAAAAATGGGGTAGGACCCAGTGGTGAACCATGCCTGTGGATTCTGAAGGCCATGCAACTATGCCAAGTAGAGTAGAAGACCAAAGTCTGAGTAGTCACAAACTCAGTACCGGTGCTGCTGAGTTCCCAGTGTTATCCCAATTTTCTAGAGAGAACCATAGAACTGCAAGATCTGAAAGAAAGAGAAAGCATATGGCTAGCTATCTTGAGGTGCTGATGAGTGAAACTGAAGTTCACCGGATTCAAGATAGCACTGTGAGAAAAGCTGAATGTGACATTATAATCAATCGGTCATTAGCAGTAAATGTTTTCTAATTAGAGGGCAATCATTAAGATGGCTTTTGGAACTTTCACATATTTCTCTACTCAGATTCATTCGCTGCTGCCATTGAAGAATAACTTGTTCTTAATGGTTGCAGCAAATGATTTGTAATGACCTTTCTTCAATACTTCATAGTGGTTATCTTGTTTTGTTTTGATTGTTTTGATTTGTTTGGTGGTTATTTTATATGTAAGTATACTGTTTAAGTCATTTGTAAAACTATAAATAGAAAATAAATCTATCATTTTTAATTTAAAAAACAATAGTAAGTAAATTAATGCCATATAAAAAATAATCAATTTCAACATAAAATAATTTTAATACCAAATATGTCCCCAAATAATTAATTTTACTAGTATGTTGCACTTTTAAATTCATTCTTTACAGAGACAATATTCTTTGTAAGGCATTCTGTTTGCAGATAAGCAAATGCCCATGGTTTTACAAAATCTCCAAGATGAAAGCAAAACAAAATAAAAGTGTGTCATAGCAACATCATTTTGGTGTAGTATATAAAATAAAGTACTTTACTCTTGAATCATGCAGTGAATTTTCTCCCTAATAACTCTAGTTGTTACTTAGTTCACAAACAGTGTGAACAGTCAATGAGTCATTTATAATTGGGGAAAAGCAGTGAATAAGAAAGGCGAGAGTAGATTCTCCCCAATGTGTATCTTAAATCTAGGCCTTTCGTCCATTCCTTAGATGTAAACATTACCTTCCCTGAAGGAGATTCACAAGTTGATACTGAGAAAGTTGTTTAGAAACACTTGGCCTTAACTCCTTTCTCTGCTGACATTTGCATTGTTATCTGATCTGTATACAGATAGATATATATTTGATCTATATCTATTTAAAAAAGAGGATAGATTTTTTTCCCTTTCCCTGTAAATGTGATTTCAGTGTCTGTTAGACTGAATCATATGAAGTTGCCCTATTTGACAATTTTTGATGTACAAAAGCAATCTCATACTATAGGACAACCCAGTAATTTATGAGGAACAGTGTTACATATAATATGTATATTTATAAACTCATTTCATTTATTTGGATTTAAATGCTTCCAGGAGAATCCTTTGTAAGTTACATTATAACTTTTAAAAATAAACAAATTTATTCATGGTTTTTATTAAATAGCATCCAGGTAACTGATCTAGACATACTTAGAATATCACGGGGGTGGAGGATGGGAATGGAGGTTACCCATGTACCTTTCCTTCTTCAATTATAAAAAGATTAAAGTAATTATTACATCAGCAATAAATTGCAGAAAGAACTAGAAAAATTATAAATTTCATACAGGATAGAACACTAAAATTCTATAAAAAGTTCATATTGTACCTTACAATAATCTTCAAAAATAAAAGACAGATTCAATTTTAACATCAGGGCTCAGTCAACACAAAAGAGAAAGCTTAGCAGTAAATTTGGGAAAGAGAAGCTATATATCCATTCATTCATTTATTTATCTGTTTAGTAAGTTAATCCTTGTTGAATGACTACCTAATGCCTGGCACTGTCACACAACTGGACTTACACTCAAATAAAAGACAGAAATGTTCCCTTCTCTCATTGAATTCACTTTCTATTCTAACCATATTGCCATTTTCTATTTCTAACTATATTGCCATTAGAGAGAGTGAGAATGGTCCCATTCTCATTACCCATACAAATGCCTGTGTAATAATCCATTGGCTGGGTATACCAAACTTGCTATGGTTTATCTTATATATCTGACTTATTTTGGGTTTAGTTTTATTTCTTGCTTTGCACTCTAAATATCCTTTATCTAACATTCTTGCCTAATTGCACTGGCTAGAACCTCTAGTAAAATGTTGATTAGAAGTGACAAGAACAGACTTCTACTGCTGCTGCTGCTTCTTCGCCTTCTCCTGAGACAGGGTCTTACTCCGTCACCTGAGTTAGAGTGCAGTGGTATCATCATACCTCACTACAACCTCAAACTCCGGGGCTCAAGCGATCCTCCTGCCTCGACCACCCAAGCAGCTGGGAGTCACCATGCCCAGCTAATTTTTCTATTTTTTGTAGAGATGGGGTCTCGCTATTGTTCAGATTGGTCTTGAACTCTTGGCCTCAAGCTATCCTCCCACATCAGCTTCCCAGAGTGCTAGGATTATAAACGTGAGACACCGAACCTGGTCTTTGTCTTCTTTTTTAAAAATCATTTTATTGAGGTACAATTGACATGTAAAGATCTGTACATATTTAATGTATACAACTCGAGAAGTTTGGTCTTAAGTGCACACTCAAGAAACCGTCACCATTATCAAGGTCATAGGCATGTTTATCACCTTCTGAAGTTTCCTTTTGCCCCTTTCAGTATTATTATATTTGTGTGTGTGTGTGTGTGTGTGACAAGAACATTGAATATAAGATCGAGAAGATGGCGGATGAGAAACACCGCCAGACAGAGTGTCTCTGAAGAAAAGACAGATTCTAGCAGAAATTGGAAGAAAGAAGCAAGAAGACGAGCCTACATCGGATGAGGGTCGGCAGGAGGAGTACCTGAGACCACAGGAGACTCCACGGGAGGAGGTCGCAGAGGAGAACTGGAGGTTGGGACCCCCGGAGCAGCCCGGAGACCAGCGGGAAGGGTAGGTGGATCTGCCGTTTCCCCTCCCCTGCATCCCGGACTGCTGGTGGGCTCCCCAGCGAGCGGAGAGACCTGCAGACACCAGCTCAGCGACAACCGCCGCCAGTGAGCGGTAAGCCAGTAGCGGACGCGGCACCAGGCTCCCAACTCCCTCGGGGCACCTCCGTGTGCACAGACCCGAGCCGCGCGGCAGACGCCATATTGCCTCCTCCTCCCC